>VZRH01000840.1:1321133-1451127 GCA_013397555.1 Urocynchramus pylzowi
AAAAAAAAAAAAAAAAAAAAAAAAAAAAAAAAAAAAAAAAGGAAAACAAATCCATCTTCTGCCAATTCCAAAACAAAGATTAAAGATTATTAAACTGTTAGTAGCAGCCAATACTGCAGTTAAAGCAAATCAAACTGAGGTCACAATTTGACCCCTGTCTTTTAAGCCCTCTTAAAATTGGTAGTTTCTTGCTGTTTTCATTTTTCAGCAATTCTTTTAAGAATCAAAATAAAAGGAGTCATGTCCAATACATTTCTCTCACTTCACTATGGAAGACTAAGTAGTTTTAAAACTAAATAATTTCCATAATGGAGTTCACTTTTAGATGCATTATCCTGGACAACTTCCTTGCATGGATACTAAAACTGTCCATGTTACTTTCATGCATAACTTACATTTTATTTTAGTACATTGTCATAGATAATTAACCATCACATTTTAATGCATATGAAGAAGTAACTGGTAGCAGTAGTAAGATTTTTTTTTTTCTGTTACAGGATTAGGATAAACACTTTGTCCAATGTTTTGAACTATTTGACAGAAAATAGGCAAGTATTGGGAAAACACAGCGTACTCATGCCTTCCTTTTCTATGTTGCTTTGATGTCAAATGCCAAACTGATTTCAGCTTCAACACCTGATAACTACAGCCCACCACAGTAACCAAGGAGAAGCTGCCAGAAAAAAACTCCACTCGGGTTGCACGCTCTGGACTGATGGATACTCAAAAAACCTCTTTATTAATTACTGAAATCCTATACAAAGAACACAGTAAGAAAACTAGAATGTCTAACTAGACTCATCACAAAGACAAAAATCACCTAAACTTAGGGTGATTGCCCTTGCCAAGTTACAAATCTTTTTCAAGGCACAGAAAGCTTACAGACTTTTAGTGACCCATTTCTAATGAATTGGTTTAAAATAGGAGGCCATTTTCTTCAGTCTCTGAAAAATTTTGGAAATTATGAACCATCTCTCATAAACTTGTCAAACTGGCAAACTGCTCTACAGAAAAAGAAGAAACCTTGTTTTCTTCATATGCCTCTATCGGTAGTATCCATCCCTGTAACTGAAGTTCCTCCCAAATAGCCTCCCTTATTTCTTCTATCGTGATATCATTATAAAATCGAAGTCTCAACAGTTGTTCACATAACTAAAATATTCCTTAAATACCTATTTCAGCAAACAAATATTTAAGCAAGCAAAGACTAGAGCTTCCTTCCCTCCTCTCAATGTTTATGAACTTTTTAAAAGTAGTATTTTAAGGGATTGATTGAGTATTAAAATGTTCAAACTCCTACATAAGAAATACTCCATGCCTCCACGTACTAGCTGAAATTTTGTACGGAGACAAACAGACCACAACATTTTAATTAAGACATTGAACATGAATTTGAACAGACACTAACAAAACCAAATCTATCATTGCCAACAGCAAACATTATGCAAATTCAACATCCTGCAAATGAAGTATGAGAAAGGCTTATTTCCAAGGTGCTGGACAAGAGAGTAGAACTTGCACTGTACTCATTCTTCTGGAATCTTGCTTGCAAAAGCACCATTCAGATTTACTTAACTTTGTTGGCCGGTGGAGTCAAATTGGGGCAACATGTCTTTTCTTAGTACAAATCACTTTTTGTTCAGTTAATTTATTATTTTCACCAGGAACAGGGGAATCAAAGACTTTATGGAGAAAGAGATATGCCAGTCACCATTAAATGTAACTTAAGGCTCCTTCCAGATAAATTTTCTAGATATCTGGGGTTTTTTTCCTGGAAACATGTTGCCCACTGTAGAATGATTTGCAGTAAAAATCCAGTGTTTCCTTCCCAATACATAGCCATGTGTACACTCGGTGATCAAGTATAGCTTATTTCACTTGATTCAGACACATAGAATACATCACATCACCAAAGACTTAAATTCTATTCTCACCATACAGTAGAACCCAAAAATAGGCAGAAAGGTTTCCTAACTTAAAATCTACTACACCTTGACAATTTAAACCTTTCACACACTAACTCACTTTAATTATAACTCCAAGCCTGAAGAGCCATTGTGATACAGGTACATGTACAGAAATATTGTGCTGTCAAGAAAGGTTTTCCCACACTTTGAAAAAAGGTATCCACATCCTCCCTCCAACTTTCCAGATATAGCTTTGGTCTGTTCCATGTATGTAATCCAACCACACAGCTTGCCCCAAGTTCCTGCATTCAATGTCATTCCATGTGCAAGCAGGGGGGAAACAAATAGCTAAAGGCAGATCACAACTATGTCTTTATAGATCAGCTCAGGATTTCTTCTAGCAAGCCTAGAAATCTAAGCACTCATTTAATTTAAGGCCTGTTTAAAAACATCACCTAATTAGTGATTTCAATGAACATCTTTTACCAATCCATCTGTGATAAGGTGACTTTGCAATGATTACTGGCAAACCAAGAAACAAAATCTAAACTGATCAAACAAACACAGAAAACCAGAAAAGAGGAATGTTACTGATTCTGAGAACAACAGTCAGAACTGTGTGCAGCCAAATCCCTGAAATTCAATAATTCTTTAGAAAGATCATAAAAGAACTGCAAAATATGAAATAGGAAATGAGTAAGGCATGACAAACTCCTAGAAGCAACTCCACATGAATTGTCCCCCCATTTAGTCTGTGGCCTCAGAAGGAAAAATCTCAATATTTAAAGCATTAAGTACCAATAAACTATGGTTTGGCAACATAATATAGTAAAAGACTGTCACATACTTGTCAAAATAATTTCAAACAGTAAAAAGATCAATCCATGAATAAAAGTAAGGAGCTATTAACTAAATGAAATAACATTGAAGCATAAGTCTTACTGGAATCATGACAAAAAATGTCAAATTATTTTCACAGAAACATATATTTAGGTTTTACATGACTAACACAGAAAAGCTAGTAAACAAATTGAAGCATAAGAGAAACCTCATTTCTTTCCTGAGAGATAGTCATCTGTGTTCAGTCTCTGCTTAGGCAGTGCTCAGTGAGAACTTCTGGAGTCTGTATTGGCCTTGGTTAGAGAGATGGCGCTTCTGAGGAACTCCAAGCTAAAACCAAACTTAATTCCTTCCTCCTTTCAGAAAAAACATAATAGAAGCCACAAAGACCAGCTCTAACTGGCACCAGTCCTACTTCTCACGTTCAAAGCATTGGGAGAGCATAAAGCTTTCACATTCTTATTTGCAATAAAACAGCAGCAACATAAGAACTTCAACATCTCTTTCAATCATTCTGCTTCTTCACACACATCACCTGAAATCACTGGGGTCTTGTGTTTGATGTTCCCTCCTCCACCCCCCACACTCTCCCACTTCCTTTTTTAAACTGGAAAAACAGAGAAAAAGAGAGGTTTTCCTTAAATGTAGAAGCTGGGGTATAAGTATTTTCTGCGGTTTTTCCAAAGTAAAATTGAATCTTTGCAACAAAGTACCTCAAACATCTTCACTGTGCTCACAATTGCATGTTTTCAATCTGTCAACATAGTCTACAGACCATATTTTGCAACCCTAATGTACATACTCACAGGCTACTACTTTATTTCTTCATCAAAACAGTAATTCAGGCAGCTTATTTTAAGGAACTGTCAAGGTGAAATTATTTGGGTGTTTTTTCTAACTCAACTTGATTTAATATCACAGTTTCTATTCTGATTATCATACTTATTTATTTTCATGTAACTGTGTCAAGCAGTTTTTAGTCTACATATCACTATTCTAAGAAATTATTGTTTCATCCCCACCCCCTCCCAAGACTTAACAGGGCACCAACAACAGGATTATGGTAGAGTTGTCTTGTTTTTAACATATTGTGAACTGGACAGATTTTCTACTGACTTGAGCTTCTGTGCCAGAGCTCCACACATAAGAGAACCCTGTCCTAAAATACAGCTCTGATTTTATTTTCTCTTCAACCATGGTACTAGAAGAAAAAGTAAATGTATGAAAGGGTGAAATTAAGCGACAGACTAAAATACTCCCTAAAGAAGGTCAAGCTGCTTTGTTCTTGGACAACAATGATAAAGTATTTATCAATATAAGTGTGTATCATTCTCTTCATCAGAACATAAGCTGTAAAAAGCACATGTTAAAATCTCTCTAATGAATCACTTAAATCCTTAAACTGCCTGTAAACTAAGGTTTCTCCATTGCCTAAATACTAAACAAGATGCAGAATCATCATTATAAACAGAGATATACATCTTGCAAAATATTTCCCAGCTTGCTAAAGAATAGCAGCATTTTCTCTACAGGGAGAGTCTTTTTAAAATAAGACAAAATCCTGTTGCTACGTTCCTGTTTCAAGATTCCCCACACTATGGCTTCATACAGGTCCCCATATGTCCTAACCCAAAAGCCTCTTGATTTTTCTAAAATCCTGCTTCAAATGGAGAGTTAAATAGGAAACCTGTGGTTCAAAAACTGAAAACCAATATTGAAGAAAACACAGAACATTTGGAATAATATGCTTAAGGCATTCTAGGTAAGAAGAAGCTTTAAATATTCCTTATTGATGATCTGTTTTAAGTGATTATCCAGTAAAGTAAAATGTGGTTTTAATTTGGAATGCTCATATGAGAACTAAACAGCGACCACTGAAATGCACAGCATCTCCGAATCATTTACATTGGAAAAGATCTTTAACATCATCAAGTCCAACTGTAAACTTAACAGTGCCAAGTTCACCAGAAGTAATCAGGTGACCAAACACCCTCCTCCAGGTGCTTTTTACAGTGCAGCTGGAGGTGATGTTAGTGAAGATAATGGTGAAAATTTTAACTATGCCTCCCTTCTAGTAATAGAAACATTCCCTTATGGACCTACCATA
Source organism: Urocynchramus pylzowi (assembly GCA_013397555.1). Lineage (NCBI taxonomy): Eukaryota > Metazoa > Chordata > Aves > Passeriformes > Fringillidae > Urocynchramus > Urocynchramus pylzowi. The sequence goes on from VZRH01000840.1 coordinate 1,325,988, forward strand.
ACTCCCAGTGTGCTGTTTCCACCTGCGATGGTACCTAAGACTGGAGCACAACTGGACAACAATTTGCAAATGTTGCACACTGACTGCTAAGCTTCATGTGTGATTAGCAGTATTTATTTAAACTACTACTATGCAGTATTTGCTAAGTTTTTTCAGGATAGAAAACATGAGGGGGAGGATGTGAATCTCACTAGTAGCAATCACTCTGTGAGAGAAATCTGCCACAAAAACTGTCCTGGAGTTGGCAGAGGCACAAAGCTGGGCCTGAGTGCTGTGAGAGCAGGGGAACGGGTGGGAACAGCTCTGCCTCAGCAGCTGTAGGGAAAAACCAGGGCAGCTCAGAAAATGGGTTGTGGACCTGCAAGCCAAGGTGGGGCCATGGAGTGGCAAGCAGCTGTCCCCAGGCATGTCACATGTCAGAGGAGGCCAGGCCTGGGCAATGTAGACAATCACAAAGCCCTCTGCCATAAACAACCCTGACCTCATCCCACACCACCATGCTTCTCCTGCTCCCTGCTGGACTGCGGATCTTTTTGATTTAAACCAACACTTAAAAAAGGAACACCATTTTCTATCTATAAACATAGACAGTATTGTAAATAATTCTAAAACTTTGCTATGAAAAGGGCAGTTTTGGGTAATTTATTATTACTAATCTCGTTATTGCTAACATTCTGACTATTTAGGCATCACCAATTATAAGTATACCTAACTGAAGCCATTATTTTGGATTTGGCAATATGACACTGGTCAGGATACAGCAGCTTTAGTGTTACTCTTCCTGCTGTTGTAAACATAGATTCAAAAATAAAAGGACATGTTTTCCTTTTTGCCCAATTCAACAGCTGCATTTCAGATATTCAGTATCATTTGAAATAACTGGTATAAGCCAAAGGTGATGCAATAAAATAACTTTTGTCTTCCAAGAAAATGCAAAAAATACCTATCAAAATCCATATTGTAACTGGAAAAGCATGTCCTATTAATCCTCATACCTACATGTTGTCAGTAGACAAATGCTAAAAGTGATGTGGGTACAAATGCTTCCAGGGTACAGATAAATAAGAACTTGAGAAATCTGCACAGTAAAGTATTTGAGGCAAGATCCTGAAAAAGATGAAGACATACAGATAGATGGAGGAGAGAGCTCACAATTCTCATCCTCAATAAGACACCCTTTGGTTGGAAGCCATGCACTTGCAATTGATTGCTTCCATCTCAGTTGTACAACCCTTCTATCTATTTCAAATACAGTAGTATTGCTGTATCTGAGGATAATAATAGCTCATCTCAAATGTCAACATGTAAAATATACGAAAACACTTTCACTCATTAGTAAATGCTAATAGGATCTCAAAAATCTGAAATGCATTTTCTATCTAGTCTAGTTCAAGTTCATCCAGTACTGGCTCAAAGGGTTTATTTTTAAACACATCAAGCAAAAAGTGCAATTTATCTTAAACTCCGGATTAAACTTTGCATTTTACAACTCTTCTTTTAGTAAAACGCTGGGTAGCAACTAAAGAGAAATTTTCTAGCAAAATGTAGGATGAAAAAACAAATTCTCACACAAATCAGAGCTCATCTCAGATGGTATCACCTTCTGCACCTGTGGAGCTCCTTTCTCTAAGGCACATCTACTCAAATAAACTATTTGGCAACTATAAAACTAATAAACATTTCCTAGGAGTCTGCATTGCCTTTAAAAAGCCTCCTTCACCAGAACAGATTCAAACCTTATAGTGCTATGTAACATACCTACTATGCTAAAGACAAGAAGTGCCAGGTATCACCTGGACCTACACATGATTGTGAGCTTCCCTGTAACCCACATGACACCTGGTCAGCTGTCTGCTGTCAAACACAACATCCAAAGGCTGAAATCTCTCTGAAGGCTCAGTTGGAGCTTACTGAATACAGAACAGCACAGTTAGGGACCAGTAAAAAGGTAAACAAGAAGAGGATTCTATAGGATGGACACAGTAATCCTTTAAGCAATAAAGAAACTGCAAAGATTCATAAAAATTCAAAAGAAAATCAGATGTGTTCAGTAACGGTAATATCAAAAATAAAGAACATCTGAAGTGTAATCATTAACAGCTAATTTCCTGAGTTGCTAGGCATGGGGGAGAAGCAAAAGAGAATGTTAACATCCCTCAGTTGGGAAGCAAAGAAAGCCCAGAGTCACATGATTAAAAGATGGACTGCAGAGATTGCTGCTACAATCACTGACTGTAAAGGAGTAGGAAATGACAGAAAAACAGTCATTCAGATAAGGTGAGTAAGTAAAAGATGACAGAAATTAAACAGAAAAATAAAAATACAGTATATCAGTATTATCATGAACAATCTTCCCATGATTCTCCTTCTCAGAAAGTATATGATGCTTTAAAAGGTGTGAGTTTACCCCTTAACATGTGGTTTTCCATGCACACAGATGACAAAATTTCACTTTCATTAAAGATGAGGGTTTTTTCTAACTGAAGTATCATTCTTATTCGTAATTTTCTATATCACACTGCTTTTCTTTATATCACTGTACCACTTCCAAAAACTTAATATAGACTGTTTAGGATATCAAATTAAAAACACAATGCTCTAATTTTAACAAACATGTTTGTATTTTCTTTTAAATGGTCTATGCAACTCCTGAGGACTTAAAGAAAACAATACATTTAGTGTCTGGAATGGCAGTTTCTTACACTAGGAGGATATTAACCTTTAATCTTTGAAATAATTAAAGAAATGTTTGTAGAAATATTTTTAGCCTCTTTATCTGGTCAAAGTACTGGAAGTTAAGTCGTGTCTGTACAAACCAATCATTTCACCAGCAGTTTTATATTTCTTTAAAGCCTCATATAAAAAGCACCTGCTTAAAGTGAGTAATGGAGTTTTATATTCATTGCACTTAGGAACAGCGTATGTAACCTATTCCGTTTTCCTCCCTTGTGGAATATATTTCAGCTTATATTGCACAGCACATTACCGATGTGCATAAAGACCCTCTGATCAGCAATTTGGACTGCAGACAGCAACCTGCATGAATACACTTTTTTCCCCTTCCTTAAATAGAGTATCCACTTGATTCACCAACACAAATTAAAACCATCCTTTAAAGATCATGATCTCACCTTTACAGTGAATACATGAAGCCCATGCACAGAACACCATAGCAAAGGCAGGCTGCAATCTGCAGCATACACCCTGCACAATCAACAAGCAATACATGTGCTGTCAGCATTACAAAGAAAGAACCTAGTATATATAATCTTTCCTGGCCAAAAGATAGAAAATCTTTATTAGCGTGATTAATTTTTGAAATGTTAAAACTTTGCTGTCTGTTAAGATACAAAAAATAGAAGAAAACCCAAATGCAGGGAGTCCTGTAACACAGCGCATATTAAAGACATAATTTTATCTTGGAATTTGCATTTTGTCAGAAAACGTGAAAAAGGATACTTCCATGATATAGCTTATTGAAGCACATGCTTGTGATATCTTCATAGTTGAGAAATTTAAAGAATTTTTTAATTCAGCCTCAGCATCAGGTTTCCTACAGAATTTAGTGCTCAATTTCAATAATACTATGAACTTGAAATAGCTGTACAATAGTAGTCTTCAATTATGACAATACTTACGCTGGATTCAAGTAGGTAACATAGGCGTGATTGTAACAAAATGAACATATTTTAATTTTTGCATTAAGAAAACAACAATGGCTTTTGATGGGACAAAAATAAGTTTTTTAAACACTTCTGCATGATTATCCATTGTATTCATGAATTCATCATAATGCGTATCACTATATTACACACAAAGTACATTGATTTCCATGTATTTCAAAGCAGAATGATTTATCCCCTATGCACAGAATCATATCACAAAGGCAGATGCTACTTTAGATTAGACACTTACTTGCTGCATCTTCCTCCACCCACAATCTCGCTCTGCTGGTAAGTTTTAAGTAATGTGGAAAATAAATTTGCCAGAATTTAAACTAGGCATAGAATTACCCATCAATATTATTGCACGTAAGTACTTACTCACTGAACTAAACAGGAAGAAGGGCTATATTACATTAGCTTGATTAGTACCTCATGGAAGGCTGCAGAAGTTTTGAGGTCAAGGCAAGTTTACTGAGCCCATGAGAAGTGGAAGGAATAGATATTCTATAGTCATACATCTGAGGAAATATCTGTGATTGGGCAATTATATATTTTCCAATTTATTGTAATTATGTTAGCACTACAGTATGTTTGTTTGCTACAAATTTCTCTCACTGATATACGTGGTACAGTAAATCTTGATAAATCTACCCAATATTAAAATATCTGAGAAAGAGAGGACTTCAAAGTTTAAATTAAATCCTGCTAAATCTTCACATTATATTTGAATGATAACCAAAGGAGATTTTGAAAAGAAAAAAAAGTCAATTTTTTAAGACAGAGGAACAATACTACGAACTTACTGATTTTGCATGCTATTTCTTTTCGCAATTAGACTTCCTTAGCATAACTAAAAACTGTATTAAACCTCCTTACAGGGATTGTAACTTGGCTAAGTTTATAAAAAGGAGTGCTATATGAATACCAGTTGTATGCTTTTCAACAGAAGGATGTAAACTTATTTAGCGATCTGTTTTTCTCTTTCATCTTATCTCTAGTTTCTGTGTAGATTTATAATGCTCATTGTTTCCAATTTTAACAAATCACCTAATGGCAGAAAGGAAAATATGTTAACCTTGGAATTATTTGCAGTTGTAGAAATCCCTTTTGTCTGGCTCATGCAAGGCCTGCAATCTGTTTTAAACACAGATTGTCTGTCTTTTGTCTGACAGCCACCAAGCTGCACAAATTACTTTCTGCCTGTTCACCTGTTTGCAGCTGTGTCTGTAAGCTAAGGATTCTGTAGTTTGACTTGAGCAACCACTCCAGGATTGATGACATGTGCTGCTGATAAACGGAGCAATTTGAAGAAATTACTGGCTAAACTTATCGAAAGACATCTGTGCATGAGCTGAGAACTAGAAGCCTTCAGTTGTGTGTTTGCAACCTGCAGTGGCGGCAATCTGTTTGAAGTGATATCCTTCTGCAACAGGGCTGGTCCTGCCACAAAATAACTGAACCATCTTTGCAACATATTTCTTCAGCCAACAACAGAATTCTGTTCTTTTGGTCCAAATACACCTCCTAAATAGAAGACATAACAACAATTAAGACTTCCTATACTCATCTAGCAGAAGTAACATCTTTTGAAGTGTTGCCATTTTTCACCGAGATCTGGCATTCTGTGTTGTTTCCCAGCCCTCTCTGCTCACAGACTCGTTCTCACACCAGTTAATGCTGGTGTGAGCATCTCACAGGCACCCTTACTATGTCAGCCAGGAGGACATGCCTTGGCAGTATTATGGGGGTACAGCTCAGCTCTTCAGCTAACTAATAGTAATGCCTGACGTTTGTGCTCGAAAACTCAGTCATCATTCAGTCACCTCTGTTTCTAAACCACGTCAACCTGGATAATGTTTGAGCTTCTGGGGGATACTTGCAGATGTTCATTTTAAGCACAAGAAGTACAAGGCAGCACTCTCAGGGTGAGCATGTGCATGCATATGTGTATACGTATGAAATTCTTTTGCTTTAAAAAAAACTCCACCAGCCTGGTGAGCTGTGTGTGATGGCTCGCCCATTCTAAGCTGTCCACTACATTTAGTAAAATAAATTCCTAAGTCCTTTGGGACACATTCTATAGCGATATAATTCAATGATGCTCCCATTTCCTTTGTTCTTACACATTTAGCATAAATGTGTTTCAAGTCTACACTGTGACAGAGTAAGCCAAAGCAGAATTCTGCACATCTCCAAATGGTTTAGTAGTCCAGAATAAACAATAAATTAAAGACGTTACTAAAATCGCTTCACACAGTAATGTGAAAAAGATTAATTGAAGGAAAAGTGTGTTAAGCCTAAAAAAGTAGCTAAGTGCTTAGGGAACTTCCAGTGAGCAGTCAAAAGCACAAAAGTTGTCCACTTTCACATCTGCACATTAGCCCTCTCTCCCCCCCAAGCCTTCATTTTAGGCATTTAAAAAGGATTAAGCATGCAGTACTTAAGTACCCAAAACAAACTATTAATTTCACCTTGTTGTCTTTACAATCACTTCATACCAAAAGCCAAGCTACTAACTAAAATCATCAAACTATCAGAACTCACATCTGTGCTATTAGTTAGCTTTAGCAAATTAAATCAGTGCTTTCATTTTAATTTCTTTAGTATTCGGAAGCGTTACCCTTAAATTTTCTTCACTAACAAAGTTTACGAACAATGATCACAATTTTCAAAATACATATTACATTTGATGAAAAATTATCACTGTGCTTAAGAACATTTGAAAATAGGAAAGCAAAGCTTTCAAGTTAAAGTAGCTATATAAATTGGGCTTTCACATTTCAGAACCCATAAACTGGATTCACCACAGAGCTGAAGTGACTTCCTGGAAAAAAGAATATATAGCATAGTGTATATGCATACAATAAATCAAGTCCTGATTATGTGCAGCTAAAAAGTACACATCAGCAACAATAAAACCTTTAGAATACCATGCTACAGCAGATATCTAAGTAAATACAGCATGTTTTTATCTTTAGCATCTATGCATATTGTGCATTTGAGCATTTTTAATGTCAGCTTTTATTTTAAAAGAGCTAAGTCGTGAGAACATTCTTACGTACCACTTCATAACTCTGACACCAAGTATGTATAAAAAGATTAGCCTTTATTTGGTATAAAATCAGTTGGCAGTTTTACATCTGTGCAATGCAACATAAATACCCCAGCTGGCATCTCAAGCTCACACACATATGGACTTCAAAACAGAAACTTCCTTATTTGCAGCACTGCCAGGGTAATTTTGTATACTCTGCATACTACAGCTATTTGTCAGGCCCCTGCAGGTGTGCACTGCACATAAACACACAGCTGTAGTCTAGCAAGCCAAGTGTTCCATCAAACACATAAAGGGAGACCTCAGCAGCTGGATTAGTCATCCCTGCAACAGGTCCAGAGAGAACAATATGGGTTAGTATTTTTGGAAAAGCATGGATGGTAAATTTATGATTATGCTGGCCTTACCAAATAACTGCTGGATTGTGTCATTTTTATGCAATGTCTACTTATTAAAGTTTTTGTTAGAATGACTGGAACAGACCGAATATTTTTTAGTTTTTAATATAAACAATAAGGTAGTTTATGTATAAAATAGTTTATTGAGTGCAAAAATGTTAAAAGGTTTTCATGCTAGTGGTTGGTTTTTGACAGATGTTACAATTATTTGCATTGGCTTTAACAGACAAATCGCTGGAATCAATTATAGTTAGTATATCAAAGTTTCTTACTAGTTATATATTATGCTTTGCCACATTTACTATAGCCACATAGGATTTTTCTATCCCTTTTTTTGCTGAAACTGCTTAGATCACAGGTGAATTCCTAAAAATACTTGATAAAGAGAAGTGCAGAATGAACATTACTGTGATTAACCTGCTTATTTAAACTGATTTTAACAGATTTTAAAACTCAACTAAAATTACTTTCTCTCAGTACTGTTTAGAAGACATCAGCATCCAGAGAATTTCATGGTGATCATACAGATGTTAAAAATATTTTAATCAACCAGAAAAAGCAGTAAACTTAATTTTATGCAAGTTTCCTTTAAGAAACTTTATATGTCAAAATCAGGAATAAAAAGAATCAGCAAGAAAATGAAGAAAAATTTTAAAACCATTTGCCACCTATTTATTCAGAACAGTCACTGTATGGTATGTATTTCAGCATTTAAAAATTGCCTCAGAAAAGATGAGAAACCATGAAGGCTATCAGGACTACTCCTAGATTAATTTCATCCATTAAACTTTGAGTTCAAATATGCAGGCACCTGTGCTTGCTTCTCTTTGGGTGGTTGTTTGGAAACAAAAAAAAAATTACCAGACCTTGAATATTGCTCTCTTTTCTGATGGTGACATGTATACACAACCATAACAGCTCTTTCAAATTTCATGTGCTGAGGGGAAGATATCAATTCGACACCTTGGTACAGTAGACATTGACTAGCACTGAGAACATAACCACATTTTTCCTTGCATAGACCAGGACTTCAGCAGCACCTGGGAACACTGTGAGCAGGAATCCATTCCCAACTGCCCCTGCTTCATTAAGTTAATTGCGTCATTTCAAGAAAGAAGAGAAGGAGCTTCCTAAAGGTCACTTTCCTAAACATGACCTAATGACATTTCAAGAACACGTATGTGTCCATCCACCAGGAATATCACTACTGGGGGCTCAGAAATGTACATGAAGGTTATGTTAATATTATGGTAACATAAGATCTAATCACTATAATTACTGATACGTAACTAATAACAACATAGTCATTTCCTCATGTGTGTAAAGGTAGCTGTTCATTTAAACCAAACAGGTTGTAGTAAATGCTGACAAGGCACCAGACTCAGATGAACAGTACTCAGCCATATTCAGTATAAAAAACCATTAAAACATGTCATATCAAAGTCAAAAAGAAACACTTCAAATCAAAAACTGGTTATTTAGAATACAGGGGGCATAAATCAATACATCTAGGTAACCAGGGTGACCACCAAACCACAGTAGAAATGCAAAGAGTAGATTTATTTCATTCCCTCATTAACAATGCTGGGTGACAGAGACACACAGGGGAACATGGGCTCCGGTAGGCTCAGCTCCGCCCAGCGGGCAGCACTTCCCGCCCCATTACACCGAAGGACTTCATGCATGTGTGGTTTATCACAAGGCTGAGCTTTTATAATCTCTGAGCTTTTGTTTTCGCACTCTGTCCCAGCAGGAGGCTCGGGCATGTCTGTTAGAGTGTGTTATCTCTACACAGGAATTCTACTTCTCAAAGCAGGCAGAGGATGAACAGCAATAGGCATAAGAAATGGAGCTTTCCCACCCTGGTGTTCTTAGCATTCCCAGCAGAAAGGTCACTTGAGCAAATTCACTATCCTCCTCGCCATTCCTCCACTTTTAACTCTTTTCTTCCAACACAGGGTAAATATAAAAGGCAAAGTTAATTACTCCTTTTCATGGAAACAACTATCTTTCCAAATCAAGACAGAAAATTTATAACTTCAGGGATACATATTTTGCACCCATCTTGGATCAACAGCCTACAAAATACGTGTACAAAGCTTTAACAATGGAATTACTAATCTGGTAAACTGAAGGCAGAGTCCATATCCAAGATATAGTAACAAATGGAATATGGCAGAAACTGACTGATGGCTTGAAGGCAAAGTTTTGAAGATTTAATGGCATACTACACCACTAATGAAAAACCTAACCTACATTAAAAAGAAGAATAATTGCATTATTAAAATTACCTATAAGTTTAGTAAGTGTTTACAAGAAATCAATTAGTCCTACTTCAGATAAAAAATTAAAGTACGTTTCTTGAAAAACAGCTGAAGATAACCAGAATACTATAGAGTAAAATATTGTGATGCCCATAAAGCAAAACTGTGCCTTTCCAGAAATGTGACTGGACATCTTTAAGAAAATGGTTTTTGGGAATGTTACAAAAAAAAAATTTTAAAGAGGGATTAGTAGCTTTAAGTAATAATATTATGCAGTGAATTATAAGAGAATATCAATTCAAGAGGGAAAGAAAGCAAAGAGAAGGACAAGGGGATTGGTGAGGGCTGGAATGTCCTAGTAAGAGACAGAAGACATGGAAGGAGAGCCCTGAACGCTCTCATAGTAGTAGGGCTCTGCAAAAGAGGAAGTCCATAAAAGCCAGCAGAACCCCAGGACCTACTTCCCTGAGCAGACTAAAGGTGGAACTTGGCTTAGCCCTGTTGTATGTATGGATTTGAATGTGGTCTGAGCCCTCCAAGATAACATGTTCCAATTTAAAAAATTAAAGATCTAAGCACGTCATGAGGCAACCTTTCCTTAGACTGTTCCCAAAGAACTACATTCCAATACAACTAAATCAAGCCATAGACCCTCTTCTTTGTCTAGAGACCTCCGGTAAGCAAAGCAATTTCAACGAGAGCTCTTCTCCAGAAAGAAAAATGAACTTATTTGAACGAATGGATAGGGAAACGGTTCTTATGATGAAGGATGTGTCTATACAGCTACATGGCAGGGATGACTACATTATTTTTGCTTGCACAAGTCAAATCATATTTAGACCTTCTTCACAATTAAGTCTTCTATTTGCTTTTGCTTTCTTTTAATTTAAAACTCATATTCAAAAATTTGTCTGCCTTAGCTGGCTGGCATTTTAGGTACAGCTGTATTACACATGTCCTAATCAGATCCTGACTAAGACTGTATCAAACCCTTAAGAAACAAACAAAACACCAAAAATCTAAGGAAATAAAGTCATTTTTGAAATTCATTTTTTGCTGCAGATAGCACGCCATTTAAAAAAAAATAAATTAATAAAAATTAAAGTATAGAAGAGCATCAGAAGGGAATTATTCAAAAATACTGATCAACAGCACTACCTAGTAAGAGCATTTCATGTCTCCAAAATTTTTATGCATTTATTTCACAAGACATTCCTGTGCAATGTTAAGCCAGCAGACCTTGATAATTCAGTAATGTAGATACGCCTTGCCTACTTCAGGAATACAACAAGCTATTACTGAAACAGCAACAACAGAAGATTCTTGCAGTTAATTCATTGATGCTACACATTAAAGAAGAGAATGATATACAGTTACTGGGAGGATACAATGGTTTCCTAAATTAAAGTTTGAGACTCAGCAGTGATAAATTTTAGAACATGTGATCACTAACAAATTTAGTGTTCTGTAAGAAACAACAGAAAGTATTTTTCCTGTTCACAAAGCCTATCAAAGGAAAAACATGGACCGTGCAGAGATAGACTTCTTTACACAAATGGATAAAAATGCAAAAATGGTAAAAAATACTTTGTATTACAGAGAAACACTGGAAAGAAGTGCAAAAGGTTCTACAATTATAGTCATTATTTCAGTTAAATTTTATCCTGGTAAACATTAGAATTGAAAAGCCATCCTATATTAAAACACTTGGGAAATGCATATTGACTGTATCTCCAAAACATTTTAAAAACCTAATAACTGATAAAGAACTTCCTATATTGAGAACTACACTACTGTTGCCCAAAGAGCTGATGCAACATTACCCAACTGTAACCAATTCCAGACCCCTCTGGGCATCACACAGACCACGCCTGCTTTCCTCTCCATTCCTACCTTCCCTTTTTTCCCCCATTTTTCTTAAAATACAAGCTATTTTATAGGGTGACTGTAATATGATACTATGATCATTGCTGATTGCAGTTAGAAACAGACCCTTCTAATCCAGCTGCTCTCCACTTCAACAAATGCCATTTAAAAGCTACTTCATAAAAACATTATTGATTCATACTTAAAAGACATTAAGTCAAGATTTTGGAAATTCCATTCACTTGATTGTATCAGCAAGTGTACTATATGCTAGATTTATCATTAAAGCAAAATCCATGAGAACTGTTTTCCAGACTTCAGTTAATGCTCTTCTGACACATTTGGCCAATGAAAGGGATGAAAACCAGTAGTGCTTTGAAGCAATAGCCAGTAAATGCCGCTGTGGTTTACCAAGAGTGGGATGCACAACATATTAGACCACAGTTAATGAAATTAAACCATTTCTTATGTTTTTTAAATGTGTCCTGTATTACTTGCTTGGAAACCACACAGCTGCTTCATCTTTGAGATTTTACTCTTTTTTTGGTAGTACATTGTATCTCTTACATCTACTGTTAATTGAATCAGTAAGCGACAACCACTGTTTTGTATTTTATAATACTATTTAAGGCAAAATAACTTGATAAATAAAGTACATATTCTTTTTTTTTTCCACATTGAAATTAAGTTCTAACTTCATGCTCCTTAATCAAATATCCAGGAAAAAGATTTCTGTGAGGAAAAGAGGATAAAGTATTTGCATACCACCTACTTGTATCAGATGTGCATTGATAAATAATTTCCTTTCATAACATGCTCTCACCTAAAATGTGGATTTCATTTAATGCTTTCTTGAGAGAAAAAAAATTCTCCTGGCAAATATTTTGGTGAAATACATTTCTAAAGCTGTAAGTCCAGTCAAGTACAATTGTTTCAACACACAAATGAAGAGGTTTATTTACCAAAATAAAACACTGTTTGTCCTCTATTATCCTGAAGTCTCAAAGAACCAAACAGATAATTAATCTTAAAAACCCATTTACTTCTATAGCACTGCTAACTCTTTACATATTAACTATAAATCCATGGTTAGAGCCCAGCTAAATTAAGTCCTTAAAGACAACTACACTTCTACATTATATAGCTACACATTGCATATTCTCTTATTTGCATCAATAAAACTATAAAAACAAGTATTTTTCCCTTGGACTTTAAGACAGAGATCTCACAGGAGAAAATTAATTTATTTCTAGCAGTCCAGCCAGCTGTTGTCTTAAGCAAAGAACTCAATTCTCCTAAGCCCTTCAGACTGTCCAAATGCAGCTCTTCACACACTGCATTTAAGCAAGTTAATTTATGACTAAGAAATCCTAACTAATAAACGTTTCCAATTAGCATAATTAGTTAACAGTAAACTGAGGGATGGTCAATAGTCCAGGTCATTTTCACATTGTCCCATCGTAAGGACCCACTACTATTCTTCCAGAGGGTTTATCATGCCACAATTTTGCTAGTTATAGTCATCAGCAGAGTGAGAAGATCTCTGTGTGAGAGATTAGTAATGAAATAGCATCAAAACCAATCTGTAAGAGAAAAGACAAATGGCAACAGCCCTTCTACTAGTCCAAATCAGAAGAGCTACTGTCTTCTGTTTGCTACTTAGAGACACTTTACAACACATTTGGAAAAACCCTATTATAAAAATTAGAACTCTGATACTGGGAGGTGGGGTGGTAGAATGAGGAAATAAAGATAAGGGGTCTGGCATTAATGGAACTTTCTTTCAGACAAACCACTTTTCCCACACAAAACCATTTAAAAGTCAACAATGAAACTCTCAATTCAACTTCCAATACTGAGAATATAATTTCTGTGTCTATTAAAAAAGAAGTATCCTAAAGACAAATTAAATGGGATTATTGTGCTTAACAAAGAACTACCCTTATAAGCAGAAGCAGTGAATAACATTGGCCTTTAACACAAGTTATACTGCACACCCAAGTGGCAGTAAAGTTCAGATCACATACCCTCATTTCCATAATCATTTTCACATGCCTAGAATGCATTAAATACAATACCATCTTAAAAATGAAAAGCAGACATTCGCTTGAAAATTAATTCAGTATTTAGCACATTGGAACATAATAAATACTACAAGGATGTTTGTTATTTTATTTGCCTTAATTTTGTCCTATAGGCACAAGCATACCCTACTACAATTGTGGAAAGATTATATTCATGTCTAGAACACTGGATTCTAACATGGAATCTTCTTCACCATTCATTTTCATAGACCTCTCATTAACTACTCCTACTCAATACTCTCCAGCCACTTCCCAGAAAGAAGCACACACCACATAATATTTCCCCTTATGAGATTCTTTCCTCACAAACAAGAACATAAGCCTGCTTTTAATGGATATACCTATCTTCAATTAATATATGCTAGCATTGCAGAGGTTAGAGCTACGGGGTCCATGCAAGAGCACTCACTGATTTTGGAGAGGATAAAATCCTTCCTTAGTCTGCATCTGGGTTATCCGCATTCAAGTTAATTCTGCTCTGAGGATGATGCTTATGGAACAAAACTAAAATTACTGCATCTGTATCAGCAGTATTCTTGCTCATTTGTAATTATTACTTCCAGAGACAAGCCCGTGGTTCTCAGAATGGCAAACTGAGCTCGACTAATAAACCCTTAATTGGGAAGAACTCGATTATTTCTTCTGGATAAACAGGATTTCTTCTGAGAAGTCACCAAAGAATTAAAGGTAAGTCTAACTAAATGACATTCCACCCAACAATCAAACAAGTCACATTAAACTAAGCTTTAACTTTCCATTATGCTACTACAGCACACAAGAATAGGAATTACCTTTGCAGTGCTAAGAAGCCCCTACTCTGCAAATGAATAATGAACCACAGTAATGAAACTTCAAATGACATGCACACAAGCAAGGGAGCAACGTAAAAATCATCTTCAAGTTCAACTATATAATAGAATAAATAAAAAATTCTGATGTGTAGCTTCTGCATTTTCATCACATTGCAATAGCTACCACTTGGAGTGAATACATAACACTTTATAGTGCAGATCCCAGGACTTCAGACCATGTCAATAAATACAGGAAATAAATTTTTTCAACACACCAACCAGAATGGATAATTAATAATCAGACATATGGTTCAAATTAATTCCTAAAGGAAATAGTAACTAATAAACTTCTCACAGAGTACACAGAAGCAATGTGTAGATCAGCTAAATGAAATGGTAACTGATGTTGAACACTAACTTTCAGTAGGCTTCATTCTGTCACAGGAAACTACACAACTGCCATTACATTCACAGGTGGAAAGATTTGGAAAATCCTGCCAGTGCAAAATAATGCATTGCAACAGCAGAAAACACATAAAGGACATAGAATATTTACAACAGGACATCAAGGAAAGAGAAGTTAGTGTGATTTGGGAAAGACAATTTACCCCTGACAGTGATTCAAATAAAAAGAAATTTAAATGTTTCTAACAAAGTAAAGCTACCCTAAGAGTACACATACTACCCTAACACTTCTTTAAAAGGTATCTGAATCTTAATATGTCCATACTGATATGGACACACATAAATGCAATGGATTAGAAAAAAGACAAGACATAGATTTTAAAAAAATTAATTCCTTATACAAAAAAAATTATTTCTTCTGTTAAGCACATCATCAATGTAGGGTAAGGCCAAAGAAAGACTAAGAATAATCTTGCTGATGATCAAATTTTGTTTCTCCAGAAGACAGATCTTAATGTTAAAAATGGAGGCTGATAGCAATTTCAGAAACCTACTAATTTAGAATTACTCCAACTTTTATACAGAATTATTTCGGTTTCCTTTGGTTTTTTTTTTTTAGATGAACACCACAGTTTTACAAGTCATTAAGCTGTTTTCCAGCTGCACATAAGCTAACATTTCTGTTACAATTCCTAAAGCTTTGCAGAAGTCTACAACATTTCTGCTGCAATGGATAAACTGAGAAATAAGAAAGCAAACAAAAAGAAAGTACTGATAAGGATCTTAGAACACCACCTAAACAATCTCAGCAGCACTGCTGATCAGTTACCTTGCTCACAAATATATTACATATTCAAGAGAAATAGAAAGAAACAAAGATGAAAACAAAGATATTTTAATTGCACCCAGTGATGACAAAACACATAGATCATTTACATATACAAGCAACTGAAATGTCAATCTTTCTTAGGAAATAAAAATCCCAGAGCAAAGGAAAGTGGAACGGAAACCAAGGGAACAAGGTGTTTGGCTCTGCACACCAAGAAATGCCTGCAGCAGCATATTACAAAGAAGTCCCTGGAGTCTGGCTGAGCTTCAGTGGCAGCAGCTTTACGCAGTAAGGATTGGGTCATCAGTGGCATAGCTGGGCAATTAAGAGATGAGGTCATGTATTTATTTGTTTTAAGTAAGAAACTGTACAAAATACAGCCATACAGCCTGATGTACAGAAGATTGTTGTACAATGAAATCAATTAATTCGAATGAGATAAATACCTGAGAGACTTGAAGGAGATGCATCTTGCCTATTTGCACAAACACAGAGGAAACCAAACCAACATCCCACAAAATGTAAATACAATAAAATCGTATTTGTTCCAGTAATACTACAGAAGAAAGACTGTTCTTGTTAACCAGAAATCATCTTGTTAACCAAACTGCCAGGCATGGCAGTATTTATTACTAAAAATATTTAAACTGGCTTTATACTGGGGATAATATTAATGCTTAGGATAGTTTTGGGTATGAATAGCAGTTTTCTTTGCATTGCATACCCCTATAGCTGTACAGAGGCTTGTTTCACAACTCCTCACAACTGCAGGATCCCTTTGCAAACATCATCTCCATATGAACCTTCCTACAATCAATTTTTTTTTTCTTCACTCACATTTCCAATTTCTCCTCTTACATCTCCAAAGTAAATGCAACCTTTGTGCAGAAATTTCACCATACAAGAGTGACTAAGTAGTGACATCCTCTGAAATGACTACCAAATAGTAGCAGTGTAGAAAACTGCACTACAAAAAGTTCCTCTTTCAAAACTGAGACACTAAATCACACCTACATGCTGACTGCAGATTACTGCTTTGTGAATTCTCAATTTTGGGATGTTAATAAGAAAAAAATCAGCTGTTTTACCTCTCAGAGTGAAACACAAAGTATTTTTGGCACAATGCTGCATTACAGCACAGCAGAATGTACACTTTCATCAACCTTGACATCCTTTTCATTGAGATAATATGGATTTCAGCATTAATAGACAAAGCACAAATAATCCTCTGCCATTTACCTAAGTCCAATGCAAATAATAAGAAGCTAGTATTAATAATTATATTAAAAACATTAAGTATGTCAATGATCTTAACCTGCAAGACTGTACATCTTTCAGAAAGTAAAATAACCTGATGTATTAAAATATGAGCTTGAGACTGCTGCAGAGAGTGATACCAAGACCAGCTTATAAATTCAATCACCTTTGAGGAATTCTCTATTGTGGCAATGCCATCATCCCCTCTGCCTTCAGTTGCCTCTCATGCTCATGTGGGCACATTATAAGCCAGAAAAGCAGCTAAAATGACTGAAAAATAACCCTCAGAAGGAACAACTTCCACCTGGACCTACAAGCTGAACGAACTGCTCACATATCTGCTTGACTATACATGTGGGAAAGCTGCTGTCAGGAGAGCAGTGTATAATGCCCCTATACACAATAGTATGGTCCTACATCCTAAAAATAAAAGGAAATCACATCCTTTATAAGACAGGGCAAATGAGTTTTTAAAATCCCCCATACCTTATAAACATGCCTACAAATCAAAATCTGGCACCAAAACACTTCAAGAGGGTGTACAAGAATAAAAGGTGCCAAAAGTTTCTAAAATACTATCTATGACTCTGTAAGACCAAGATCCAAGTGTTGTATGTTTGTTTCTTGAAACCTAATGCCTTCTATTAGGGGTACAGTCAGACTGAAAAAATAGTTTGAAAAAATTCTGGCTCAAACCCACTGTAATCATGGGTCTGAGGGGGCACAAAGCAAAACTCTTGATCCATTATATATGAGACATCTATAATTGCAAAGAAAACACACACCATTGCTTTTTAATGTACTTAATATCCTTCTTTTCTAAGGGAAATATTATCTGTTTTGACCTACTCCCTAGGAACCTCAAGCATCAAGGCCCTGTTCTGCTAAATTAGTAATCCTGAAGAGCAGCTATGAATGCCATCACTACATTAATTTAATACATTTTAGTGTTAAAACCCACTATGGATTTGACATCATAGTAGGAAACAATAATTTCAAAATATATTAGATGCTATAGATATTGCTAAAAGATGTTTCAAATATAAGGCACAGCCTAATCAGGGAAATCAGATGGCAAATATGTGGGCAGAATGGAAAAACTTAAGATTTGCAAGTTCCACCTCACATCCCTGCAAATTAATAGAGCAGAAAAAATTACCAATTAGTGTTTAGTAATTTCATTTTTTTTTCCATAAAATGACAAAAATCAATAACATGTATTTCTTGCACAGGGTCCTGTGGTTCCAGACCACAGAAGCTCAGATGCTTTGGATGCTCAGTTCTTCTATTGACATAGCACGACATAGAAAACCTTTGCTAAGCTGTGGGCTGCTATGGTTCCTGCACATTTTCAGCATCCATACTTCTGAGTAGAGAGATCTTCTTTGATAAATTTGGTGTAAATTTCTCGTTCAAATTTAAATAATTCTGGATTTTATACCAATGGATCCCAATAACCATGTAATTCAAATCCTACTGTGCAACAGCCCTATTACTATTGTTTTATATTCTTCCTAAATAAAGTGTTTTGCAATACATAATGGTGAGGTTTTTTCCAACATTTCTGAGAAGAGGATTATTTCACCTTTGAAATGATGAAAAGCTCTAGAATAATAGAAAAGTATATTTAGTGGTTTTTAAATAAAATATTCATACCACTATACCAATGTCACTAAACTGAACTGATGCACAGGCAGTCTTGATTCAGGTAAGTGACACATTAGCATGAACAATCATAAAAAATGCCTAAGGAGTAAGAAGCCTTCCTAATGAAAAAACATAGAAATGTTTCCATATGTTTTATGAAGTATTCTTTACCCTTTAAATGAGCACATTCAGATTTAGTCGCTGGCTTTGTTTCAGAGAAACCCCATCTGTACACTACATCGCTTACAGGCACATCTCAGTCATGCAATAGCTATGTCGCAGCTCATATATCAAATAAAAATCACATTCAAGGCCACACAACCTTATATACTCAAAGTCTTCCATTCTATTTTAAGTAATCCTAAGAGAGCTCTTATTGCACCTCACTGCTGATGTCACATGACTTTTGTTGGGAAACAGAGTCCTACAACTGAAATATCAAAAAGTTCTTAATACAGATGAGAATGATATAAAGGAGAACTCTATTGTACCTATATATTCCAGAAGCCTTTCTTTTTCAACAAAGAAACACGTGTGGAACTAAAAACTTAAGAAGAGAAGCACTGCACAACATTATGTGGTACTGGGAAAAGCAGGATAAAACACGTGGAACTCACAGTAGGCTTAAGGAATTCCTCTGACAGATTCCAAGGCTAATAAAGCTGATGGTCCACATCAAGGACAGAAAGCAAAGAAGTCATCTACCCTTCCTGACATCAAAGGTTGCAGTGCCACAAAATCACACTTCAAATCCAACAGCAAGGGTAGCTGAACAGTCAAGAGGCTTCTATGCACATTACATGGCAGGCCATAAACCACCAACTTTTGTAGCAAAGAAACATTGTAGCTATGTTAGAAATAATGAAATCATACAAACCCAAGCCATTTCCTCCTCAGAACACCTTGACTAAGCAGAATGCTGCTGAAACATTTCTATATTTAGGGAGGTTTCCCCTTATTATACGGAAGATTCCCTTGCCAGAGAGAATTTGTGAAAAAGAAAAAATATCTGAAATATCTGAGGTAGTCAGCTAAGTATAAATGCCTTACAATGAAAACCACTTATCACAGAAAAAGAGGTTTGTTCTTGCAAATGTCTAAAATCATAACATATCTTGGAATTACCGGCAATATATATAAAGATGATTATTCAATAGCTGCTGCTTGGTAAGTTCCTGAGAAGATTATGTTTCCACTAGCCCATGAAATAAGTGAGTCACTACAAAATAATGTTTGATGGTGTTTTTTTGGGGGTTTTATTTTGTTTTAAAGATTACACTGATGAATGCCATGACAATCATCAGAAAATGATATTCTTCTTCTTTAACTTCAAATCAGTTTCATGGTGTTTAGACTACCAAGATTTAATATCTTACATTTAAAAGATCTACTAAAGAAAATAAAAAACAAAACAACAGCAAAATATACTTCAGCTAGCACCTAGAAAGGGTCAACTGCACTCAAGAGACGCAGCCTGAACAAGAGGATAGTTCAGAAGCAGCTGGCCTCAATTAGAAAACTGCAGGAACCAACATTTTAAACAGAAAATTTGTGAACCATCAAGTAACACAAAATGAATAGGAAAAGAAGGAAGCCTTGTGATCATCCAGCCTTGATTCTTCTAAAATACAGGCTGCAGGATTTTCCTCCTGTACCTACACCAGCATGAATCTATCAAAAAAACCCTGCCATCTCAAAAGTTGTTACAATGATGAACTATTGTCAACATAAAAAGCATCTTTTTAACTAGAATTTGGTTTGGATAATGGAACTTTTTGAAAAGTTACAGTTTTAATAGATAATATTCAATTTCAGTTGACTGAAATATGAGTAGATTTGCCTCTTACAAAGAAATTTTTTAAGGTTTGCATGCAATTTCTGTTATGAGTCTAGTCTCCCACTGCAAAGCCCACATTAAGCCTTAAGATGATCAGTGGCCTTTCAAAAGAATGACTTGAGAAGCATTTGGAAGCCAAGCTGATCTTTGAGACTTCTGGGAGAACAAGACACAGATGAACACAGAGCGTTCATCTGAAGTAGAACCACCATGGGGTCATTTCTCATCTTGGTGCTATTTTTGTTTATATGCTTTCAACCGTGGAAAGCTAAGAAAAAATGGCAACAAACAAAATACATTCAACATTTGACTATAAAGACTTGGCTGAGACTTTATATTTGTATTTAACATAGATGAAAGAAGAAGTGAGTGGCAGATATTATGGCTTACAAAAAGAAGAGCACCCTGACACTATGGACAGCAGGTTCCTGAGCTCCACCTGGTAAGTAGTATCCAAAGAAGGAAGCACCCATAGGAGTCCTTCAGCTATGAACTGTGATTTCAAGTGCAACTGCACTAAGTACCTTTCTAACTGCTAAAACAAGAAAGCTCTGTACTACCTCAATGAAACAGAGCATGACTATTAGGTATAGAAGAAAACTGAAGTGGATTTTACAGAAATGAAGGGTGTATCTTTTCCCTTTACATTATGAGAAGACTTACCTGACTACAACTTAGTATTAATGGAAACAGTTTCAAAACAGCAGTAATGCAAAGTCAGAGTTGGTTACAAAATTTACACTGTGATTCACAGTCATTTGAACATAGACTGGCACATTAAAGCTTCAAGTTTCTGCATTCTTTGCAATAGAAACTTTTAAAGTACTATAAATGCATAGGAAATAAATATCTTATCAGAATATGTTCAATTATAATGAATTGCAATTGCAATTATATACAAATGACGGAGTAAAAGTAGTCTCTCAAACTGCAAAGGAGATTAAGGAATGTGACACATAAACGTTAGACACTTAGAGACGTTTTTATTCTACAGATAAATCTTATTGCATTACAGCAAACAAGAATTTCAAAGGAAGAATTGAAGAAAATCTAACAATACTCATCTAATTAACCTGCAGATACTCATGGCATTTTGAAAGCCTAAGAACAAAGCCACCAGGTATAATAAACAGTGTCATGTTCACCCTGGAAGAATGTGTACAGTTCAATGGGTTCCAGAAAAGATTGGGCAGTATTAGAAAAACCTAAATGACAACATTCATAACCCAGATCAGCTTCAGAATGTAAGATGGAGGGAAATGCACAAATTCAGTTCCCTAGAAAATCATCCATTTTATTTGCACACATGTTTCAAGGTATTCTGCTAAAAAGTCTGCAGCTTCTTTTGCTGCAGCTCAGTTTTCTCATCAAGTGCTACCATAGCAAATGCAGCACCTGACAGAATGCCTGATAGACTGAATGCTTAATGGACAAATATTGAAAAAAAAGTGTTTTCACTGAATGCTCTGTGCCATATTTCTTTATTTCATCTCATAACCATGCGTGTGGACTTTTTAGTGCTTACTGCAATGCTGTAAAAATCACCAGCTCTTTTCTGTTGATCATTTTCCCATTCAGTTTTTAAGTTAGAACAGCTTTCTACTGATATTGTTAGAAAGAAACTTGCCTAAAGGCTTACATTCAAACTCAGCAAATCATTCAAATGAAGGCAGCAAGGGAAGTGGGAGGGCATGAGATGCGAAGACTGAGGTCATGACAATAGTTTGGTCCAGTACTACTCCCTTTTTCAAAGTTTTTTCCTTGCATTTAGGAAATACTCTGTACCTGTGAAGAGAATTTTTCAAGACTTTGTGCAAATTTATAAAAAGCAAATTTTATGAATTAAAGAAGCAGTTGATCTTATTGCTGAATGTGGTAGAGGTACTACCTTGGTGATAAGCTCAAAATCTGCTGGCAAGCTGTGTTTCATTGATAACATATGGGATACTGCAACATATGAATAGACAGCGGCATAAAAGCGATCCCACTGGGAAAGTAGCCTGGACACGAAGTACACATCAAAGCAAGTTTTATAAAAAGCTCTCTTGAAAGACAGAAGATCAAGTGCTTAGCACTTTGGTGATCACAACCACCTCATCTAAGCCCAGTGAACGGAATACAGAGTTAACTGATGAAACCAGGAGCTATGAGAGCTATAGCAAGACACAATCATATGAGCTTTCAACAGAACTGCAAATGCTGTTACGTCAGTGCCTCAAAGCTTTGCTTTAAAGCCTATGCTCAGTCTAAAATGAGTAGACATAAATATCTATGGATTCCTAATGTCTCTGAAGTGATCTGTTTGTTGGCACAAACAGTATATTTTTAGATACAATTTCATAAGACTGTGCCCAGAATAGTGCAGTTCACCCATCTGAACTGTAGGTTATCTTTGTTGTAACACAATTCCACAGCATTTGAAAAGCTCTTGAATACACACAGAAACTACATTCTTTAAAAGCCAAGAGTGACTCTAAAAGAATCTGCAAAAAGATTAAGTATAACAGATATCTTACAGGTGTTTTACAATGGATATTACAATTCTTAACCTGCCAGTCAGATGTTTACTGACAGCATAGCAATCACAGTCATAACTACTTTCAACAGCAATATTCATTGTCAAGCACTCATAAAAAACTGCATTTAAATCCTGGGAAGCATGAACAACAACAGTATGACTAGTTTAGAAAACAAATATGTCAATAAAATTAATCATCCTCCCTCTTCGCATTTCCTTTGCTTGTAACAGACCATACCAGAAGAAACTGCTTGGCTTTTGTACATTTTTGATGCAAAGTAAGTACCCTTCTGGAAGGCAAGGCTGCCACTCCTCTCCGTTCTACAGGGTAAAAATGCACTCACATCTGATCAGAAATCACAACAGACTCTTGTTGTTCCTCTTACAAAACCCCTATTTTGTTCTCTAACTCTAGTCATCCTTTGGATGTGCAGAAGTTTGAAAATTTCCCTTTTATCAAGCAAACAATTAAATCAAGTTCTTATTTCACTTCTTTTGCTGAACTCACTGTAGATGGATAACTAATTTATTCCTCACAAATCTGAAGGTATTGAAAAGAGTAATTCTGCATCTCAAATTTTAATTGAGGTCTGAGTTTCTGAGATTACACAATCATTCAAGGAGAGGAACAGAATTTAGTGTAGTCCATCAAAAGCCAAAAAACACAGAATCAGAATAATCAGCAAATCAGAAAATCAGAAAATACAAAATAAGAAAGCTGAATGGACCCATCTATCAAATAACAGGCACAACCACACCTGAAGAATGTATTTCTTGCAATCCAAACTGAAACCAAAAGACACCAGATAACTTCTGAGTACAAGCCACTGAGTTCACACTAAATAGGCTGATACTGAGACTGCAAAAAATGGATTTTTCCTAAAAGATTTTCTTTCATAAGACAGCAAAAAGGTAAGGAAAGTATTCTGGGAGATAGATGAAAATGGAAATCTTATGGACCTCTTAACTTTCTAAAATAGTTAGGAAAGCTATCAGTCAGTCTGAAACCTCTTCTTGGTCTTCTTGGCTTTCAGTAAAGCAAGTGATTTATTTTGAAAACTTTCTCCAGTAATTCCAAGTACTAAAATACCTGGTATTCAGCTACATCACAAACCTGAGTGTACACGCAGGAGAATGAAAAATAGTAACTAATGCAAGAATAAAGCAGCTGACATAACAGAAGTGTTATATCCAGCTGTGATATGTCACACAAGCCAGGTAAAACCCAAGCACTCATATGAAGGGAAATCTAAGTCTCATCAGAGATGTAAAGATGGCTGGCTTCTATAACATTGGAATTCTTCCATTTCGCTCTAAATCATCCAGTATTCACTTAGCTCAGGAAACAGAAACAGTCTATAATATAAATCCACTATTGGGAAAATTCTATTGAAGAAGTAAATGTAGCTTGTCAACAAGATCACACCCCTTAGAGCAATTAAGCTTTTCTTCTTCCAACAGCAGGTTGAGGAAAAAACATCCATGACTTCAAATTGGAAAATTTGAATAATTACTGGAATAGTAATAGGAACACCCTTTCCAGAAGTCAAGATTGAAAACATTTCTATAACACTACCTCAGACTTGCATTTCTTCTTAATTTCTGTGTTTTCTAGTCACTCCCCTGCCCTGCAGTAACTGATAGAGGGAGGGGAAAATGCTTAACATAAATCCCAGTTCAGAGAAAACATCTTTAATGAGAAAAACATTTGAAACTACCATGCAAGAGACAATTCTACCTATCCATACCTAGCTGTTCAGGTCCCTTGTTGTATATTAAAGAAGAAAAAAGAGGCAAATCAGGAGAATGCATAAAGACTGGAACCAAGAAGTTCAATAAAGAAAAGGGTTGATAACAGGATTTGACAAAAATACAGTAAAAGTAGGAAAGGAGCATGAGCAAGATGCAGCAACAAAGCCATAGCATCAAACTGGGAGAAATCAACATGAGACAGTGCAATATCTGGATTTAATTCAGCATGCTACACTCAAAGAAAAAAAAAAGGCAAAACACATTTGGTTTGAACTTGATATAGTCATAAAAGAAAGACGCTAAGCTCAGACTAGGGACTTTGCTTATTTAGATGATCTTCAACTAAAACAAAGGTGTTTCTGGAAATAGCTCTGATTACTTTCCTTGCATAGCCAGCAGTCCTGTTACAAAGTATGTTTTGGAGAATGTTAAGCAGGTATAAGAGCTCTTACTTCACATAAGATAAAGATCCCAGAATCCAGGATCTGTGGTTATACAGAGACCTCTGACACCTCCTTAGAATCCAAGATTTTGATTAGTGTTTCACATAGTGTGATACATACCTCTATAATACCACACAGTAAGGAATACTTGCCTACAGCAATACAACGCTTCAAAGCAAAATCAAAGCAGCTACATCTTCTTGTGCCATTTTTAATTTTCCTATTATGCTTCATACCAACAGAAGGGACTTCACTGGATATCATTAAATAATACTTTAACATACATCCTTTTCTATATTAGCTCCTTAATAATTAACTTCCAATAGCAAAATCAAAACTGTAAAATGGTAATTTAAGAATTTTCTTGCTTACTATAGTTTCCTGAGAAACTAATGTTTCACTGGCTTTGTCTCCCTTATCATTACTATCTTTTTATGTTACTGTGTCTTTCCACTTTTGGTAGAATATTCCTCCAAAGAACTGCCTGCCTTTAGAGACATAACACTAAGTGAAAAATTAATGGGCAAAAGAGCTGCTATAATTGAAGCTCAGTATTTTCCAGTAAAAATACACTTTCTGTCCTTACCATTACCTTGTTGCATATAACTTGTACTCATTCTATGACTATGAGGCAGACTAGACATGTAGGAAAAACATTATTCTTGACTGCAAGAAATATAATAATTACTCCTCATCCAGTCTGCATTGTTAACAGCTTAACAACTCCCTCACATGATATATTCCTGGAGAAGGTATTTTTCTTTAATATTCACGCAATCAAAAAAATGGGATTTGGATCTATAATCACTAGGTTTAAAATAATTACAAAGCATGTATATTTTTTTAAAGCCTGATTCCATATAATACAAAATCACGTGGGACATCAGACTAAAAATTGCTTTTGCAGTACATAATGATCTCTATGGAAGGAATACCATTGGTATTTATCATCTTACCTTACCACAAGAACCAAAATACTCTCACAAATAAAAATAGTTTTCCATACCATTCACTAGAGTTTATTCCATAAAAGTAACTTTAGAGAATACCAATATTTTTTAACTTTTAGTATTGTAGACACTAGTAAGTTTTAAGCAGCAGTCCAATACTTGGAATCTGTCCCATGACGTCAACTCAGTACAACTCTTATTTGATCAAGACTATACATATTGCATAAACTTACTACTCAAGATCAGCAGTCAATATTACATATTTGCAAACAGAAAATATGCTTCTACCATGTTTAATAATTGCTTATTCTTAAACCCATCTACTTTTGATTATGCCTTGGTTTTTTTTTTTTCCTAAAAACTACTACAATAAACACATTTTTATTACAATAAGTTCCTCACAGGAATATTTCAATTTTATCTTTACTATTTTCTCATTTAATTCACATTCCTTAATAATCTACTCCATTAAAAAATGTCTTGATATTTCTTGCCTCATCAAGATAAAAACCTCTAATTAGTCTGTTCCTTTCCAAATTGAAATGTCTCATTCTGAATAAAAAGGGGAAGGATATACTCTGTAAGGCATTCCAAATTCTTTTAAAGTGATTTGAGTTGTTTCAATAAACAAAAATAAATAAGTAAACATAATAAAAAATGTCCAATGACACCATAAACAGAAAACATTATACCATAATGACCATAAGCTACAATCATTTCTTTGTGCTGTAGCACTTGTATGCATTTTCATTTCCTCTCAGAATACCTCACTACACAAACCAGTATCCCACAAAATAGGATTTTTTAATCGGAAGGGCAAAAGAAGGGATACTGACTTTGGAAAATTTCATACTAGCATATAGCATACAAATGTCATACTAGCAGAGAGTGATATTCTAAGCTGGAATTCATTCATGTCATACATCTGTATATTTACTAATCAGAAAATAGCATTATTTATTTTGTATGTACTGATGCACTGAAACTCTGTTTAAATCTAGTTGACATGAGAATTAGAACAGAAAAAAGATTTCAGAGTCACCATCACAGAGTGTTAAGACTACTCAGGATTTCTAAGTTGTAGTTTTGTTTTAATGTTCAAAACCAGCAGCAACACACTTGACATATTAGCAGACTTCCTGTATGCGTGAGAAAGTTGTGATGAAGGTTCTAAACAGAGGTGAACAACAGTAGGATGAAAGACATATACGGAAATATGAAAGGTTCTGCCTAGAATAGTGGAAAAGCTTCCTCACCATGAGAACAGTCAAGCAGAGGCACAGACTGCACAGAAAGGTAGGGTATTCTTACTGTGGGAGATTTTCAAAGGTCTGACTGGGTATAGCCCTAAAGAACTTGGTCTGATCCCATAACTGACTCTGATTTTAGCAGAAGATTGAACGGCAGAGACTTCCTGTAGATCCTTCCAACTTGAATTTTCTGACAACCCTATTCTTTTTTGCCAGGTACAAAGAAATAGCTTTCTTCTGCTCTTCTGAAGAACAGTGTTCAGGAAATGGCAGTGACTGGCATCAATACTTCTACTGCAACACCTCAGCATGAACCTTTTTCTTAAAAAACACAGATGTCAAGAAAACACTATGGCTGCCTCATTCATGGTTTATTTTTATATCAGCAACCACTGATGGTTTCCAGGTTCACTCTAAATTTGACAGGTTCTCTTGGCCTTTGCCCAAAAAAAAAAAAATAATAACCTTTCCTTCTGTTATCTCTGAAGTTTTCTTTTGTGCTCTGAATGCTTCTCAGAAAATTCCCAGTTTCTATTATTCAACAGATTCAAGACTTATGTTCTTCCTAGCCTTCTTGCTTTAACACTGAATTTCAGTAATTTAGGCTCAACATGCTCTATTGTTCTTAGAAGCCACCATCTCAACCTCCCTGTAGAGTTTTTCACCTGATGCAGTACCTGGCAGCGAGAGCAAGGCAAAAAGGCTGCCTACCTCTCTGCTGAAGAACAAGCAATAACATCAAACTAGCAGCTGAACAAACAAAACAGGTGCTCTCAGTCACATTGCTATTTGTGCAAATAAACTACTGACTCTGGAGTAAGGACACTATTTATAGCTCTAAGCTTAAGTGTCTTGGTTTTTTGGTAGCACACCAACATACTCAAAGAGTTTGCTGTTAATTTCAACATAGACACTGAACTGAGCTCTCCTGCAATTCTGAAACAATTCAGCTTAAGAAACTTGTATACATTTATGCACAGCTATGAATTTCATCCATGCAAGTATTCTTTTCGCAACCCACTGATTTATATATCTTTTCTTTTTTTCCTTCACTGTTCTGTTGACAGTATGTATACATTCACTTTCAACACAAAAGACGCTTAAAAAGTCTCATGTGGATTTTGAAGTACATTAGATTCTTCAGCACAACACTACATCCCAAAGTTAAGGTCACGTGAATGCCTTAAGTATGCCTACCACCATTTTTTCATCAGAATACTGTATGTTTCAATTTCAAAGCTTATTAGTATATATTAATTAGACCAGAAAAAAATAAAAAGGCAATCATAATTATTGGTTTCAATGCATACTTTCCATGACAGTTCCTCATTTCAGGCCGCAACCGGCAATGCTTCTGGCAGAGGATTTATTCAGATACTCAGCAAGATAAATCTCACTGATTATGTACTAAAATGATAAAATGTCCCACCTATCTTCTTTCAGTGCAAGTCAGTTCATGACTTAAGAATATCACTGAAAATGTTTACTACAAGAGGAAATAACATCTTACACACAACTGTATTAAGCCTAAAAAAATTAAGCTAAAGAAGAAATCTTAGGTTGCTTATCCATGCTGTTTTTCCATCTGAAATTAGAGTTGATAACCTACCAGAGTTTCACAGAAATGCACAACATATAAAAATAATAGTATTTACACACTGTATTCTGGGCCTAGATGAGGGATGAGGACACATGTGGGTAATCACCCACACAAGACAGTAAACTGTTTATACTGTGCAAGTTTCATATAGCTGTGTCCTGCCACTCCCGAGCAATTAGGAGAATACACTCTTACACTTCTATTTTAGACAGAAATTTCAATTCATACCCCTCCAAATGAATGCAAAATTGTCCATGTTATATGGAACAGAGATTAAATGCCAGTACGTTGCAAGGAAGTTAGAGCTGAACAACCTGCATTACCTCTAAACTTTGAAATGTTGGTCTTTGGCTGGCTTTTGTGTTTTGGAGTTCGGTGGCAAGGGAACAGGCAAGAGGAAAAAAGTAGTTTTAAAAACAGGGGTATTAGAAAGGCAAGTCACTTATTTTAGTCTTTTTCCTAAGTGGTTAAAAGAACTATGCAGCAGCTCCACAACCCTTTTTTATATGTACACCTGGGAAGAATACTGAATCCTGTTACTTTCCTCACTGTTACCCTGATGTGGTTTAGACCAGATGTTTAAATGTTACAGCATGTACATTTTCTTTTCTTCTTCCAAGGCAAAAGCAAAATAAGAGGAATATTTGACTTCACTCCACAAGAGACCTATTTAATAGTTTGGCGGTTATGTAAGTAAAGGTAGCTTGGCTAAGTCAATGTTGACGACATACAGAACGACATGATCCTAATGAGTTGGAAAATATTGGCTCTCATGAGATTCAACCAGATGCTACTGCGCTGAGAAAGCTACTGTATTATTGAATTTCATTTTTATGAGGTAAAATTTATTATTCAACCATTAAGGTATCCCACATGAAATCTTGCATAAAATAGTTTTACAGTTACTTTCTGGAAAATAGATTTTATTTTAACTTTAAGACATCATTTACATGAGGGATTCAATGCCTATTTGATCACCTTCGGTAGAGAAATGTAAGGTCTGCAAGCAATTTTCCCAAAAATACCAGATTAATGGAACCGAACTGTCAACAAAATAATGAACTACCTGAACAGGACAAGGAAAAAGTGGTAGCAAGTTCCAGTTTTCCAGCGTAAACTAAAGCCATGTGTGACTGTGTATGTATTTTCTTGGCAAGCTGAAATGGTTAGAAACAGAGTACTTCAGGTACTTACTAACAAATAATGGAAAAATACACAGTAAAATTACTCTATAAGATTAATCATGGTCAACAATTGAAAGATCTTAACTAATGCTGTTTTCCTAATATTTTGGTATTTTGTACACTTTGATTTTTTAGATTGTAAATTAATAATTGTAACAATATCAACATCTATACATGCAATAATGTAGAAAACATGATGTATTTCAAATTTGTATTTGTTCCCACATCTATAGTGATTGAAATGCAGAATCGGGATGTTTCACAAGCACAAGAGCTCACATTATTTAACTGACGTGTAACATGCCATTGTGCTTGTATACCAAAAGGATTATAAAATTAAACCAAAACATAAATTTCCAAAGAGTTTCATGTGGATTGAAGACTGCTTTTGTGCCTTTTTTTTTTATTTTAAATGTAATGCATTAAAAAGTTAGTAATGCTTTTTCTTGACCCATGAAAAAGAGCAAAAAGCTGTCTGCAGCTGTTTTACTTTCTGTTTGTTATGCTGCATTTTGTCACTTGTATTCCCATCTATTTTAAGTTTTCTATACTTTTTGTTCTTGCATAACTGTTTCAGGCAGTATGCATCAATCTTTTACTTAAATGATAATGCCTATTCATTCAAGTAGTAAGTTTGACTGTTTATATTATCTCTCTTTCTTAATCTATCTTGACTTCTAAGAATCCTAAAAAAGACTCTTCCCAACTAGACAATTAAATATATGGATTCCAAAAAGTGTAATTGCAATGAATGGTGTTGAATGCTTTCAGAAGTTTCATGAAATCCCATATAATTTATAATTAAAAACCTGCTCTTAGCAGAATTAAATCATCTCAAGCTAAGACAGACATAATATTTAAACATGTTTATAAAAAATTTCTAGAGTAAAAATCATACATCTTTCTTGACATACTCATTTTATCTGTCCTCCACAAGTTCTGAGCTCAGTCAATCACAGTACTGTATGCATCTTTTACTGGAAGTTTTAAGATAAGAGACCTTACTAATATGTATGACAAATACAAATTTTAAGTAGTACAGGCAATTTATTTTTAAATTCTGTCAGAAACCAAACACACACAACTTGCTTTTGAGACTTCAAACTCTTTTTTTCCAGACAGCTTGCCTTTGGGCAAGTTAATTAAAAAATAAACTCTCAGATGATCTAATGAAGACAACAATCTAATAACAACTAGAGAATATTTGAGTAAAGTGTCTTTCTCCTAGCAGGAAAAGGTTTCTGAAGAACAAGGGGAGGAAAGTAGATGGGGGACAGAAGAGTGTTAATCTTCAAGGAATCTTCCCTTTCTGGTGTTCCATTAATCTATTACAAAAAAAGAATTTGTAGAGCATAGAGCTCAGAGAGGTTGTTTTGAATCCCTAGACCAACGTCCGCCTCAATTACCTTTGAAAGGCATTTTGGAGCAGGATAACATTTCTGCTCCAGGTGAAAATATAGGACAGAACCCCAGATACTAGCAATAAACTCTGTTCATATGTTTGTGGAAACACACAGTGCAGAGCTCCCTTTTTAAACTAGATCCATAGAAGGTCTTTCAGCCATTACCTAGCAAACAGGTTCCCAAAGGGGCCTTTGTACCCTGAGAGCCTCTCCACAGCAGGTGAAAGGGCCAACAGTCATGAGTTCCTCCCTAAGGTTCCCCCACTCCTGCCAGCCATGGATCTGTATTTGCCTTCTTATTAATTTTTGGCTTTCTTACCTTCGACTGCTTTTCTACTCTAACTCTTTCTACCTATTTCTTGTTTTATATTCCTTTGCCGCTCTCTTCCCTTTTTAATAGGTGATCCTGTTTCTCCTGTTTTTCTTCCTTTCCATTTTTTATTTCTATTTTCCCCTAAATTATCTTTTCCTCACTTATAGAATATCTTAGCCCATATTGTAAGCCCATATTATAAGCTTCAGTGACAAAGTTCTAAAACTGGAAGAGATGGTTGTGTTGGAAAAAGCATATAACTACGCCTTTAGCACAATGGCTGCTGAGAAACCTCTTGGCTGAGAGGTTACAAAGGTTTGTGGTATCATTTCTGAGTTCAAGTAAAACTGAACTGATGTGTTAAGGAAGCCTAACACTCTCAACAGCACCTGGCACAAAGTCCCAACAAAGATATAAAGAGCTCAGCAACAACTGTTTTAGTCCATTAATACTCTTCAATCACACACAAAAAGTGGCAATACAGACATAAGCAGCTGAGAAAGTTGTAAGCTATGTAAACAAATGGCAAACACATTTGAGACCAGCTAGGTATGAGGAGCTACCTAGAGAAGAAAACTTTCAAGTCACAGTGTATCAGTGAAACAGCTTGGCAGAAGAGATCTGGGCAGGTAGCTAATAACCAGATCATTTCCATAGGAGGACACATTTCATTCACTAATTACAAAACAAGCCTGATGTTACAATGAATATCAAGAATGCATAAAATCCTGTGATCTGCCTATAGCAATCAGATTTGCTGGAAACCTCAGGATAACAGCAGACCATTACAAATAGAAGACAAAATACATAAGCTCTTTCTTACTTTTCAGAATAATGTCACGTATAGGGAGGGGTTTTTTATTTATTTTTAACAGGGGAAAAAATCTGGACATGGACATAGCTGTTTGTCCTGCTATATTTCTAATTATTTAGAAATACGGCTTTTAGAAGTTTGAAAATATAAACATAGAAGAAAATTTGGGCTGCTGTATTCATGAAACACATAGTTTACAATTATTTGAAACAGCAGAATGTAAGCAATTAATTTCAAAAAAAAGATTCCCTGAAAAATAGGATAAAGTGAAGGAAAGGGAATCTTTGAGTATATTGTTGCTTTTTCCTGCAAGAACACTACAATTTAATACAAATAAAATCAGAAAAAGAAAAGGAAGGACAGTAAACAGCAATTTAAAAACAAGTGTTTATACTTTCATTACTTGTAGTAAATTAATCAAATAAATACTAATCCACAACACCGTGGAGATGGAAATCTATTTTCTTGAAGTATTACTTCTGTGCATAGCCAAAAACCAGTTGTGCTCAGATGGAAAACACAACACCATGGGAAAAAGGCAATCTTTTCCTTAAGAGTTTAGGTTACACAAGAAAAGCTTATCTCTTCACCCACAAAGACTCTCAGAGACACAGTGGCAGGAGGGGGAGCCCAAAAACCTAGCCAGGCTACTGCCAGGCCCAACACTTGAGCCATGTAAGGCCACTCTGTACCAGCCTAAAGGAGCACAGGGGCATGCAGTGGCAGGCAGGAACTCAAAACAAGAACTCCCAAGTAAAACATTCAGCAGCTTTTGTTTTATGTCGGAGAAACTTAGTTGAATGCAAGTAAAAGTGCTTAACAGATGTGCCTTGTTTACTGACAAGCTCCTTACAGACTGCATTATCCTCATAGTTACTTCATAAAAAGTTGAAATTTCAACTTACCTGTGCAAATACAGTCAAGTATTTTTTATAGAGGCTTACACACATACATGTTACTGTTAAAGTATGTGGAAGCTGACCCTAATTACAAGGATGACTCTCAACAAGGCATGATATTAAATTTTACACAACAGTATTCAAACGAACAGTAGGAGGCTTACAGAATCAGCCAAGCCAAAAATTCAGACAAAAGGACTGACAGCAATCATTTCATAGCCTTGAACACAAACTGCCTTTAGTTTAGTTAATGCCAAGCACAACTACAGAAGTGTAAAATTTACCAGGTGAAGCATAAAGCCATGAACAAGAAAAGATCAAAATAAGTGCATTATATTGTTAATTTACTTTATTTGAAGTACTTAAAATGTGTGCTCCAGATTTCTATTCTGCAAAGATACTGTTAGCAGAGTTGTTTCACAGTTCATTGAACTGATGGACTGAAACATGTTAAATAATAGAACAGGTTAGTTTGAAACTGTGCAAACCCTAAGAGCACCTGAATTGATCAAACAATTGTATTTTCAGATTTCTCCATGTGTGGATTGTAAACCTGCTACCTTTACAAGTACCAGGACTTGAAAATAAAATGTCACAATCCCATTCTTAGGTGACCCACACAGATTGAAGGAATAAAGACAAAAGTGACTTTCATGAAAGAAGGAAAACCTAATCACTTCAAACCCTTATTCCAAGGGTTGCACAAAAATACAACAGTTCTTTAGCAACATTAGATCAACGCAGATTTAATTTAAATAAACAAGAGGAGTGAAAAAGAAGAACAGAATAGATCAAGACATGCAGGACTGAAAGACTTCCAGGGGTCTAATCCACCACTCTGCTTCAAAAAATGATTTTCGGCACCTAAATCATTCTCCTAACGCATTCTCCAAGAGTGGCAATACTGGATATTCCAAAATATCTGTTATTCTTGTTATGGGTTTATTTACAACAAATAAACAATAACACCTCTAAATTATTCTAGCCTGCATAGAAATAAAAAAAAATATATCATTTTCTGGATTACTTTTCTGGTTTCCTCTGTAAATGGGTCAAAATCCTTAATTTATTCCCAAAATCTATGGGTGTTTTACAAAAGGATGACAGATAACAACTTTCATTATTTACATAATCATCACCAACACTTGCATATCTTCAGCAATTTCACAACAGTTAAGTAACATTTATTTATGCAATAATGAGAAACATCTGCAGGCCTTCTAAAGAATTCAATGTATGCCATTGATTAATAAAGCCCTTAATAATCCAGTTTCACCTCTGAATGATCCTGAAGTAACAACATTGTACCATATAAGGCAGCAAAAGTGGATGTTTCAGATGAAGGAAGCATGGAAAAATTATCCTGTATGGGAAAATTAAATGCATCCAGAATTTGGTGCCAAGGAGTGAAGCTGGGTGGCTTAGCTTACATCCTGGATTTTAAATATAAGCTATAAATACCCATATACACACAAAAAACCATTCTGCCTGTTAGCTACTATAAGTAAAAACCTGGATTTAAAGGATATAGCTGAATGGACACTCACTAGCAGTGCTCTGTACCACAATAAATACTTAACCAAAAGCATCACATATTTACCTGAAGTTTGGAAAACCTCATTCAGTAAAGCCTCATTTACCACCACTGAACTGACATTTCCAACAGGATGACACCAGCTCTGATAAATAGTTTGAAGCAGAAGGGTTTGAGCTCTAGTTGCTTGAACTGTCAAATTAGGGAGCTCAAAAATGCATTCTGTTAGTGGGACATGAGCTCGCTTGGTCCTGTTTAAAATAAAAGAAAAAAGGAAAATCATTACTTTGGCACATAAAAATAACCATTTTAAAACTTAGTCACAGAATATTAGAGTACAAGCAGTTATTTTGCAAGGTTGGAACTGCGTGCCTATTAGATTTCTTAGATTAGAGCTGATTCTACTTACTCTGAAATGAAACCTAAACAGGAATTGTTATGTGATTTAACTTTAGATCCTCCAGAACATGACATATGTTTTAATCTAATTATCCCTTGATTTGAAAATATTAAATAAAAGCAATTCCATGTACTCCCATCAAAATAAGAGCTACTCAAAATTATGCAGATACTAAAAACACCTCTTCAAAAATTGAATGTTCCAGATTTTTTTATTTACATCAAAATACAAACAAGCCCACATTCTGTATTTTGCTACATTGAAAAATACACTCTGTATTTTTGCTATTGTGCTCGTTAAGTAATTCTACTATTTTTCAATGTCTTATCTTTTAATTGGGGAGGAGCAACAGGAGGAGACAGGCATTCGATAGGACTAAGTAAAGGACATTTGTTTGGGAAATAAATTCCTGTGTGACAGTATAATCCACCATCAACAAGAATGCTTTACAAAAACTATAGCAAAGTCAGTATTTTACTTCTTTTCCCTAATTTGCACACTATTACCTGAAATAAAGCAACAGACTGATTTGCTACATTCAACGAAAACTATAAAGGTTCTTTAGCACTCTCAGTTTGGAGCCTTTTCCTGTATAATGTTTTATCATTCTTGCCCTAATCACCTCCCACTCCACCACTGAAATGTACTTTTTCTGCTATTTAGCATTATTTTCTCTAATGTCCCACATGGCAGGAGGGTTGGAACTAGATAATCTTTAAGGCTGCACCAAATCTTAACCATTCTATGATTCCATGAAATATAATTACTGATGCACATATTAGCTCATTCTCATTCTGGCGCATCTCCTCCATTAGAAAATTTTAGGGACATGTTTAAAGCCCCTTAAAAATAAACAGTAGGTTACTGTTCCACTGGGAATCAGAGCCTCAAATGAGGCAAAGCTGCTGAAACTGCACACAAAATCCATTGGCCCAGAAAAAAAGCATGCTTTACCAAAATGCTCAGGGACCAAAAATGTAAAGATATGCAGACATTCAATGACTCTTTAGATCAGCAAAATCAAAACCTTCCAAGGAACTCTCAGAAGCAGCCATAATACATCACATCTCCTGTCTAGGCCCAAAAGAAAATGCTAGTAGCTGTATGACCGAACATATGTGAGATAGTACTGGCAGCAGAGACACTGCAGGAGGCTCCATGAATTAAGAAGCAGGCCATTTATGATGCTCAAATTCTAAAACCTCCAGCAGCATGAAATGACACAAAATTCTGGTAATAAGGAGCAGACTTCTTGAATATTCTGCAACTGATTGTGAGAGTGGGCTTTCACCAAGACAACTGTGAAGAGAAAAATACTACATCACTTCTCAGACCCAGAATCACTATCCTCTAGATGAAGCAGCAGAGTAATAAAATATTCTGTTGCTAACACTTTTGGCCCATAAGCTGCAGATGTGACTTATGAAGCATAATTTGGAAATAAGCATTCTGAACATCTGAAGACATCTCTCAACCACCGTGTTTAAATGGTGGTACAGCTAAACATAATGTCATCAATCTGTATTTATACTTGGCCATACAAGCATTCGCCTCAAGTCCTAAACAGAGCTCCTTCCTTTAATTCCTTGTCAATACCAGCAAACAGCTGGTAAGTGAAAACCATCTTCTCTGGACCAAGAGGAATT
Source organism: Urocynchramus pylzowi (assembly GCA_013397555.1). Taxonomy (NCBI): domain Eukaryota; kingdom Metazoa; phylum Chordata; class Aves; order Passeriformes; family Fringillidae; genus Urocynchramus; species Urocynchramus pylzowi. The sequence continues at coordinate 1,362,792 of VZRH01000840.1, forward strand.
AAGCTCAGTGTTAGATACCTACAGCAAAAACAAATATCCACACCTAACACTGTGGTCTAGAACCTTTTAAAGTAAATTGAAAGACAACAGCACTTGTAGACATAGCAGATATCCATTCATTCAAGATCTGAGGATTACAAATTGACAAAAAGATGTCTCTGCAGGTCACTGTTTCTGCCCACTGCTTATAAAGGGACATTAGAATACTTCTCAGCTGTGGATGTCTACACCACAGATCAAAGTGTCACATAAAGCCCACCCACAACAGCCATTGCTCCTCACTATTTTAATATGAAAAGAAAAACTGATTCTTATGAAAGAAGATACTCATGAAAGATTTTCAGAAATGGATGTAAATACAGATGAAGGACAAAGAACAAACAAAAACAGATGTTGTAACCTTCTGTAATAGCAATCAGTATTCTTTAGAATGAGGTTTTCCAACCTCATAAAGCTTGGAATCAGGATTACCTGTCTCAAAAATGCTGAGAAGGGGGAGAGAACCAGAAACAAGACTGCCTCTGATTTGCAACTCATTTGAAGCTAATGACACAATTATGCTGCCAGCTTCAAATGCCATTTGCAGAAAAAACCATGAATGAAGGAAAAACATTTCATGTTTATATGGAAGAACTCAGCCTTGTGTTTGGTAGTAGAAATTTCTTTCATATGAACACACACCATGCTCCACAACACCCCTGCAAAAAGAACAGTCTCCTGTTTGAATAAATCCATCCGTCTTTGAAGTCTGAATCTACCTATCAGTACAGCATTTGTTGCTAGAAAAATCAAAACTCCTTAGAGGCCTTTGAAGAACACATCTTGTAATAAGCCTTGTTTGGTTGGGGTTTTTTTTTTATTTTTTCTGTTTTAATAGGAGTCACAAACACCAAGCAGTGAGCCAGAACAAAGAAGTTACATATGACTTGTTTGGGGGAACTCGGCATCTCCCAGCTGCCTCACATGCTGACAGCCAAGTACACATCTTTCTGAAGTATATGACCACACCCCATTCCAGGCTCACTTCTATCAGCTACAGCACAGTAGGCTACCAAAAAGGTAACAAATATCTGTAAAAAACTCCTGAAGCTCTTCCTGTTTCAGCTTGAAGTTTAAACATACTGCAAACCTTTCCTCAAAATGCTCTTCTCACAGAAAGTACAAATCATAGGAAAGAACGTATCCAAACACATTTGAATTTAGCTAGTGTAAAAAATCCATTTTAAAAAAGCATTTTTCTAAACAGCAGAAAATTACCTAGTCTGAAAATTAGAACTACTTTAAGGAGAGATGAAACAAAAACTGAACATAATACCAGTATTAAATCAGGCAAATAGAGACAGATGCTGCGTGGTTTAAAAAAACAAAACAAGACAAAAAAACCACCACTAAAGAAAAACACTTTGACTCAGACACCCAAAAGGAATAAAGAACCTGGAACCTATTCTGATCATTGCTACCACACAAATGCACAAGAGGACACATGATCACTGTCTTGTGGATACAATTACATAAAACATGTGTCCCATTCCAGCTCCTCAGACACACAAGAAATGCTCTGTGCAAATGTACACACATATGCCTGCAGATACTCAAAGAAAAGGGCTGGGTACTGTGAAAAGCACAGGTGGAGACAACAATTCTGAAACCTCTTCTGATGTTCATCCCAAGTTAGAATTTGAACGCGTTTTACTAAATTTCCTAGAGTTCAAATTCAAGCTCAGTAATCTATCAATTTAATCAAAATAGATGTGCATGAATAAAGGAGTATACAAAGCAAAAAAAAAAGAAAAAGAAAATCCATTCCTGTGTAATGAAATGGTATATCCAATAATTAATTTTAAATTTTAATATTAGACAGACAACATAACCCATTTCTTTTACACAGAACTGGAGTTGGAAAAATAGCTATGCATTTTAGGAAAGCTTTTGCATGCATTACCTGGAAAGAAATGTAATGCATAGTGATATCAGATTGTTTACTTTTTTTTTTTTTTTTTTTTTAAGCCATGTACAGTAATCCTTTATTATTTATCTCAGTATGGAAGTGCACTGTTACATTTTTCCTTTCTGGTATTTTTTTCCTTTTGTTATCTTTTCACACAACGTTTTCTCTCTATTTTCCCCCTTATTTCTGAATACTACTTTGCAGGATTAAAACTAAGTATTTCAGAACAAAGTGTTCAAATATTTCAAAAGATGGGTTTCCTAATGTAAAACTGGGAAGGAACAAAGAAGGCAGAAAACATTTTTCAGCAAACTTCAGAATGAACATGACTCGACAATAAATCCATCTAGACACATTTTTATTAACAGATAAATGTATTTCAGAGAGAATCTGAAGAGCTGTGACAGTGACAGCATACAATACAGCAGTGCAAAAGCTTTTGCTTTAAAAGTCTAACTATTCAACTAATACATATTACAGCTACTGTACTGACCTATGCTACATTCAAAACTGCAAAGTTTCACATAAATTTGTCCCTTAGGAGTACTAACAGCATATGAATTTTTTTTAACAATATGCAAATTCTACACTTACTGTACTTTAACAATCCCATAGGAATAAAGTCTTCTGGTCCTTTTCAGATACCTTTGGAGGAATGGGAAGTTGAAAATAAATCCTTTTTTATAGAAAAAAAATCAAGGCGGGGGAAGCATTGTACCATGTGTGCAGCAAATGTTCCTTAAAGGAAATTTTAACTAGCCCCAGCTAGTGATGAAAGTACAATTATAATTCAGGATTTATTATAACAGTTTTGAAACACAAATAATGCATTTAAAAGATCTTAAAATGTAAGTTTGCCACTAACCTGCACCTGATAATATGGAAAATACATCATTAATAAGGTATTGAGCTATATTTAACCAAATTTTATGACCCAAGAGATATATTCAAGTAATAAGTGAAAATACAAGTACAAATAATTTTTTTCAAATCAGATCTGCGGTTCTATACTGTATCATTAAATTTGCATTAAGCAACTTCATATCAAAACTCTTCACCTTATTAAAAAAGTTGTGGCACATAGTTTGGGTCTAAAAACACTACTTTTTGTAAGTTCCAAAACTGCATTTTGGAACTACAACAATAGGAATAATTATTTCTCAAGTCTTTTCACTCAAGAGTTAAGATGCAGTTCTGAACATATGTTCATTTAACTGAACAGGTTAAAAAACTACCAATTCAAACACTCTTCTCTAGGGGAAAATAAATCCTAACTAGCAGGATAGGCTACTCATTAAAGCTGAACTTGGACAAGTTCCAGAATAAATTTAAAGAAATATGAACAAGCAAGTCTTGCTGTGTAGTGGCATGGAGTGAAAATGAATCTGTCCTAATTAAATGATTTTTAAATACTCTTTGGTTGTACCCAGTTTGCTGACAAACTGTAATACAGACTTGCTGAAATATTTTAATAAATCTGGTGTACCATTAAAGAAAATAGTTTTCTTTGCTGTTTTTGAACAAAAACATGAATTGGTCCTTATTATACACCATGCATAGGCACGAATATAACCAATCCATGTAACTTCACAGGCCTGTTATGAAATATTTTCAGTTTGTAGACTTCAGGAACAGCAACTCATTCTTGTAAAATCAACACCTCAGAGTGATTGAAAGAATATAGTGGTGAACAGCTGGGTCCAGAGGTTTATACAGAGTCCCCAACTGCAAAGCTGGAACCTGCAAAATGTTTGAAAAAATTTGATTTTTGTTATTACTCATATCCTGTACAGTAAAATACGATTAGTTCATTTTTTCCAAAATAACAAAACCGGTAACCTGCTACTAGAACCTAGCAATTGTGCCTTGGAAGAACCTGAATGTAATTCAAATGCCCAAATAATTTCAGCCAGCATTTGCACACCTTTATTCTTAGGCAACCAGAAAGTGCACACTGGTTTTATAAGACATGAACAAAGGCTTCATCTACATACCTACAACAAATATGTATTTCTACTTATACTGGTGTTTGATACCTAATTTTTAAAAAATGAAAATTTTGATCCTTTTTTTTAACATTTAAGTAACTATTATTATTATTGTTGTAAAGGAAACAATGTCTATCTCCTTAATGACAAATATCAAACCTCTACAGGAAGCACGTAGGAAGGGAAATGAAAGTATTACTGTTTGAAATGCCAAAACGAAGTCACTGCTATTCACAAAAAAATCCAAACATATCACATGTCCACATATGCTAATACCATTTTCAGTCCTCAGAGAGCAACATACAATTATTCATGCTAGAAGACCAAGCTAGTTACTATTTTAAAAAACCCAAACAATTAAACTTGCTTCAGAACACTTCATTCCAAAAACACCTCCAAGACTGCTGTCTTCAACTTCAGCTCTACTACAGCCTTCAGTAAAGGCTGCCTGGAATCTCACATCATCTCTGACATAGGGGAATTTTCAGGAGCTGCAGTTGCCTTGGCCTCTTATTTGTAGGAAACATTGTTAATCATACAATTTACTACAGGGGAGAGAACAATGAGCTTCAACGCTCAACAATTTTTCCTTTTTTTCAGTAAATCAAAACATTAACTTGATATTTTTGAAAATTTTAGACACGGGATTAAAAGAGAAAAACGCTATAATTTTAAAATGGACTTCTGTATAGATTTTTTAACATCAATTCTGAAATGTAAGTTGTCAGAGATGAAAACATTTTTCAAAGTGTTTAGTCACATGCAAACTTAAAAAAATCCCCACAGATTTCCTTGAAACAACTGTGAAAACAAAACAATATAGGCAGAGTACAAACTTTAATATGGCTTAGAAAACGAACAGAGGCTATCCATTCTCAATTCTCAGAACAGTGTGTGTTTTAATGGAACAATAAAATTCAGCTTTATACAGCACAGCATAAATGAATGCATATTACAAGAACAAAAATAATGAAATAAAAAAATATCTAAAAGGAAAAAACCTTGAAAAAAATCCCTTTTAAGGAAAGAATTCACAACTCTGGACATGTTAGAAGCTCTAAACTTGGGTTTGTTGTTGATATTTTTTTTTAATAATTGCATTCATTTTGTCTCACCTGGTCATTAAATTATGACCATTAGATTAAAAATTGTGATTGCTACATGGAAATAATAATACTGGTTTGTGATGCAGCAAGAAGCGAGAAACAGTGAGCTGTGCTATGGGACAACAAGAGAAGAAAGTGTGCAAGAAAAAAAACTGAATGTGAAGGTAGGCAAGTTTTAATTTCCCCCAATATCATTTGAGCCTTACAAAGCATCTGATGAGTCCTTTTACCTGTGGATTAAGTGTTTCAGAAAGCAGGCAAGAAAGCAGTCTACGATCACTTCTAGTTTGATCATTGTCTAGGTGCCTCAAAATGTAACAGATCTGAACTAAAAATTTTTTTATATCAACAAGGTATATGGGGCTTTTTATTTTTAGACACAAGTAGGTGGCTGTTGAAATTGTAATGCAGGAACATCTTAAACCTGCATTAGAGAAACATATTTAGGATGTTTAGATCAAATTCAGCTTACTGACTTTATCAATGGGGCAGATGCTAGGGATTTCAACTGCCATCAAACTGCAAGTAGACATCAGTCACTAACTGCTATCTCTTTCGTTGCAAAAAACTCTTTTTCTAGGCACTAGTTAGCAATTGTCTCCAGAAATAATCAAAGTGATATGATATATATTTAATATATAAAAGAATAAAATTACAAGTTCCCTGCTCTAAGGAAATAAAAAGCAGACCTCAGTCTTCTTTATGTATTTAAGGTTTTGATGTGTGTAAACCATATATATTAAGCATAAAGATACATCTTTAAAGAACTGCATCATTAGAACTCCACAAGGTGTGGGGTGGAGATCTGAAAAAAAGGGGGAAAAGATGAACTTTCATCATGGAATGCCCTCAATGTGAATTCAGGACTTTTTTTAGATACTTACACTTTAAACATCCAGTCATTACTTCTGTGAGAAGGTCTAACTTTTTTAATTGGAGCTAGGAATCCTCCTGTTGTTGATGGTGGGTGTTATTGAGAACAAGGGAAGGGATATGACAGGTGTATTATGTTCCAAAAGATCCAAATATAAAGACCATGAGAAAAATCAGTATTCATTTGTGTATTCATCACAGTGGCCAAAAATCAAAATGTCTTACAAACAAAATAAAAGCCAGAAGCAAGTCTGGAAAGAAGCAGAGACATTCAATAGGGAAGCACTGGTTTAATGTAGGTAGTGCAAAGGGAATCAATCACGTAAAAAGCAGAGAACTTTTACACCTATATTTTAATTGTTCTTTGTATCTTTTCCTGAGAAAGAGATGCTATGTGAAAAAGCAGCAATGCCAAACTAAATGCCAGCCATCATTATCATTTATCTTGTAGGCAAATGTTAGTTGTGGGTGGGGGACAAGAAGGAATCAGCTGAAACTTGCCAATACTGTAACTAAACAGCTGCAGATGACAAAACCACCAGAGGTGATCAGGTAAAAGTTGCCAGGGGCAACTATAAACCTCCAACCCACAAAGATCTGTGTTTACTAAAAGCAAGCATTACTCTTTTTTATAGCTTTTATAAATCCAGTACCATTGTTTTGGATACTACAGTGTATCCAATCTCAGGAGCCACCAGGGTGGTTCAGAGTTGGGGAACTGGCTTCCCACAGTGCAGCCTGCTTTACTATCTAGGGAAGTAACCCCATCCTCTCCCTTTCCCTCTCCTCTTTCCCCCTTCACACAATCTCAGAAGCAGCAGAAACAGCCATTAAATCAATCCTCTAAATCTGCCACACAGAACCATTTGGTTGCCATTAGCAGGTAAAACAGGGAGCCAGAAGGGCTCAAACATGCTGGTGCTCAGTGAAGAAAACTGCACTGACAAACCCAGTTCAAAGGTCTTTTTGGGAACTAACACAGTTTCAAATTCCTTGCTAAAGATTTAAGAGCTGAACACAACCCCAACTTCAAGTAAACAGTAACAACTGATCTCAGTAAAAAAAAATTGTCCAAAAAGGTAAGTGGGTTATGATTTGGGGGCTTCTGTGAATTTCTTCTACTAAAAACTTTCACAACTTGTTTATTTTTTTTCATAAATAGATAAAATATTTTGGTGGAAAAAAAGGACACATTTGCAATGAGAGAAAAAAGGTTACTTGAAATTCTGGCAATATTTTATAGCTAGTCAGAGCAGTAAGAAGGTGCATGTCTGCATTAGCAAAACGAAACTAGTATTTGAACAAAATGATTGCCCTAAATGGCGATGTCACAAAAAAAAAAATACACAAAGCTAAAAAAAGAAGAAGCTGTACTTCTGTATCTGAATTCTGTCAAATCCAGAAAGGTAAATCACAATGGTTGGGGTTGGAAGAGCGATGCTTTAAATACAACCTCGCTGCTAAATAAAAGCTTAACTCTGTCCCTTACAGTACCTCAAAAGCCAATTCCACTATCGTTTAAAAGAAAAGTTATAGTATTAAAAAGAAGTTTCTGGAAGCAGGGAAGCATGTTTTGTTTTTCTGATTAGCAGAAAAGCCTTTAATATAGCAAAGATGGATCCAGGGTGTCTTCAACAGCAAGGACATGAATGGGCAAGGTGTGCTAATGGTTCTCATGTACACACTGCATAACTACTGAAAGAGTACAAAGACTTGAAAATTATTGTTTTGTGGCCTCATTAAGTATCAACCTCAAAAGACTCTTAAAGGCTATCAAAAGCTATTTAAAGCAAAACCTTAAATCTCAGTAAATGCATAATACTTCATACTTCAAAGACTACAATTATTGTTAAATCTAAATTTACCATCTTTAAGCATTGACTCTGGCATTACTTTACACCATTCATTCCTCATAAATAATACAAGCTTTTAAACAGATTCTATGGATATAGGTTTCCTGTGTTCAGTTTTGATCTATTCACTGTGTCTTGTAACATCTATTTAATTAATTAAAAACCCCACAAGCCCTAGTGAGTCTTCAAGACCATCAAAATTATCACACACACATATAATTAAGATATTGTCAGTAAAGCACATCAAAAAGGTATTTTCTTGTATTTTATATATATATATATATATATGCACAGCCAAATCCAACATGTATGCAAAATCAAAGATATACAAGTACTTGCAGAGCAACAGACTAAGTCAGTGACATTATAAAAGTCCCATTTCCATTTGCTCATTTAAAATATGAAAGTCAGGTTCTTAATTCTCTCATTCTCCCTGAGTATTTCTTTATTATCAAATAAATATTCTAATCGTGTTTATCAAATATTTCCTTCTATTCAATTGTTCATTTTGGAATCAGCCATTGAACTCAAAGAAAAAACTAGTTAAACATCAGCAAAGAAAAGAATCATATTGGCTTTTGTTTAAAAAAGCACACACATTATAATGAGAAAAAAAATCTGATCAATTAAAAAATGAATCCACAATTTTTGTACTGGTGTCTGAACTAACAATCTTTTCCATTTCTCTACATTGATGTCAGATCTACAACAGGTATAATGATTTCCAAATCCAATAAACAGGTTTTATTCTCATATTTTTCTATTTGAGAGCTTCATATTCCACTTGAGCCTGCCTTTACTTGTTCTCTTTTTTGCTGTTTGTTCAAATGGCCCTCTAACATTCCCATCCATAACACATCACGCTAAAAAATCTAGCTCATAAACTGGGAGCTGGTGTCCTTTAGAAGATTAAAACATAATAAAGACAGACAATTTTTACCAAACATACAGGCCCAAATGGAGATCCAAATGTTTACATGATTTCAACAGCATACCTCAATACTCATTCAATGCTATTCCTCCTTATGTACACCTGACAGGTTACTTTAACTTCCTTTAAAAGGCATAGCTAAAGAAATAATAATAAAAAATACAAACATATAAACAGCTAGGATAGAAGTGATTTAGAAAAAATGCTGAGAACGCATATTGTTTGTGTGTAAGGAAACAAACACTCAGCTTAGAACCAAAGAGATCCTGATCTATGAGAAGGACTATTCCTATGAAAAAGAAAAAGCACCTCTGAGTCAAAGAGGGAACAATAAGAGAAGAATACAGCAAAGACAGAGCAGAATACAGCAAATAAATGATTCTGGACACAGGACAGTATGTTTCTTCCATCTAAAGATGAACACAGATGCAGTAAAGATACTAAGGCATTATGGACAGCTGAACATCCACCTGAGCTTTTATATTTGGGTTATTTGAGTCAAGATAAAAAACAGTTTGTTTTTTAATAAAATGTTTGCAGTCATCATTTATCATGGTTATCAGCTTCAAATGAGAGTCACATTAATGTGCTTGTAAGAGCAGGTGCATAATTTAACTCTGGTTTCTGGTACCTCACTTCAGGTGGAAGTGATGCCTACCACTTTAGAGTGAAGATGTGTAGAGTCAAAAAGTGATATGCTACAGCTTGGCCAGCAACAAGACTATGTTCCATGAGTGTAATGATGGTAAACATAAAAAGACAAACAAAATCAGCAATTCTATATAGCTTAACTGATAGGCATATAGCTTATTCAAGAAGTAAACACACAGCTTTGGTGAAGGTGAATTATTTGGTATACAAGGTGAATAATCTAATATAGTTCCCTGTAGAATTATTCTAAGTCCTAATGAATGAAAGGCCATTTTTTTCCAAGTTACTGTATTAATGACTACAAATTCTTAAAACAGTGTTTTGAATCCTATCAACTCCCGTGGCATTACCTTAAAAAGAAGATGCAAATAAAAAGGTGAAAGGTAAGAGAGGAACTGCAACACTGAAGTACAGTTCTTCAGAATTCTGTGGAATAACCAACCTTTGATTGGGGCTGGCTGGCAGAATGACACCACAATCAGTTTTAGGGTGCAAGTTTCAAGCATGCCTGTTTGCTAGCTATGGAGGCTGAGTGCTGGCTGAGTAATGGTCTGTGCTGGGTGTACTGCTGACCTGTTCACTTGCTCTGCAGCAACCTCAGGCCAGGGCCTCAGGCTGGCACTTTCTCCAACAATGCTGAAGGGACCGAGCATCTCAGGAGCTGCCCTCAGTCTGAAGCCTCAATATATGTCCTTCTTAGACCTAATTTTATTTTTTTTCCTGCCTTTTGGGAGTGGAAAGGAAAGCTACAGGTAGACATGTGTATATGAACTGAGACACAAGAAAACACCAAGCCTCAGGGTCACAGATGGGTTTCTAGTTATTTAGCAGCAGAGATGCCATCATTACAGAGACTCTATCTCTCTTCATAATTCACAGATTCACAGGCAGAAAAAATGGCACCAAACTGCAGATAAAACTCTGGAGAAACAAAGGACAAACTTTGTGTGAAGAATTACCACCAGTGCATCTTTCTAGACAGATTCTACATGAGTAAAGCTTCATAGCAGAGAATGCCACTGAAAATCCTAACAGGTCCTTTTCTACAGATAGTGTTACCACTAAGAGAAACAGAATTTCTAAATACATTCAGTGCAAAAGAAATATATATCAGGGATTCAGTTTTTCTTTAGGATCTGTGCTATACAACAGCATTTCAGCTTTAAGACTGTGTTTTTAATACCTTTCACCAGTCCTTAATCAAAATGCAGCTTCAACCCTGAAAATCCTTCACATTTTGAAATACAATTTGCTTGTTTCTAGTACAAATGCCAGCAAATCCTGATGGCAACACTTACAAAAACCAGGATTAACTATTCACCATGTGCAATCACTTTCCCTGGACAGATATTAGTTAATAAGCTTAATTTACTTTCACTGAAGGGATTTGACAATTAATTAGTCTAAATAACTACACTGGAAACACTCCCGGTGACTACCCTTTAGTGTCAACTCTGCTGAATTTCCTCCTCATGGACAATACTGAACAATACAACTGCTTCCAATTTACATTGATTATAAGTGCACTTTCAACAGATTTGCTGAATGCTGCCTGCCACATCTGCTGAGAAACAGTAACATTAGATCTGGACTTGATTTTTTTAAAAAATTGAACTTGGAGGTTTTCAACTGAAGTTAATTTGTTGTTAGACTAATCAAGCTGCAAGTCATGTACTCAGAATGGAAAACCCCTCCAGTTCCAAGTGCCTTTCTTGGTAACCAACAACAGCTCCTTCCAGAACAGTGCAGTTGAAAAGTGCCCCAAAATGTTCTTGTTGAAACTTAAAATTTTCGTATCACTGCAGGTTCGAAATGTTCCACACAAGCTCTTTAAGCATCTTCATCCTTATACACAAGCATGACCCCCTTGAACTTTTATAAAGCAAGATATGCTAAATCAATGAGAAGTACTTCTGTTAAAGCTTTTATACCACCCTATATTAGTGTTCACCATATACTATATTGACATACTACACTATATTGACATACCTACTCTTCAAACACTAAGATGCACAGTAAACCAAACTTCTGAAAGCGTCAGCGGTAGGTAATGTCCTACCAAAACCAGCTACCAACCAATTTTTTCAAAAAATGATTCAGTACTATGTTCTTGGATGCATTTTCTAGGCAATAGCAGAGAAGTGGCCAATGCTGAAGCAATCCAGCACACTCCTTACTGTGCTGTTCTGACTGTTCACATGTGAGGCACTACTACACAACCACCCATGCAGAACCCAAGAGAACGACTGCTGTGTTCTGCTTTTGCACAGCCCCTATCACTGGCATATCTCAATAGTTCAAACAGGTTTTAACATATGCCAGATCTAACTGGAACAATGCTGAGGTGGCTGAAACTCCCCTGCCCCATACACTGAATGCATTCATTCAGGCATTCAACCCCAGATCTTTTCTGTTTTGAAGAATACCCTAAATTTTCATCTGGCAGTTAAATTCAATTACTGACATAACTAATAGTCACAACTGAATGCTACAAAATGAGTTTCATGTGTTTTCAACCTGTTTCTGCTTCTGACCCAAGAAATGAGCATGCCCCTCAACAGCCCATGTGAAATGCAATCCACACCCAATCTAAATAGACATTGCTCGTGATCTACTGTGACTAGCCAATAAAACAGGCTGCCAAAATCAAGACCTAAGTGTCAATTTATGGGAAAACTTCCTAGATTTATGATCTAATGCTCACAGTTTGCGGATAGTTGGCTCTGTGTTACCTGCCAGTAGGATCTGCTTGACTCTTACTAGCACCACTGCACTGAATGTCATGACAGCTAAATCATGTGACTCTCAAGCTCACAAATCTACTATGAATTCTAGTCCTAAGTCAATTACTCCACTGGATATGCCCTGCAAAGATGCTTTATTCAAAAAAGCAGCAAAACCAGACAGTTAACCTCATCCTCCATTATACACTTTCAATCGTCTTTGCTGACCAGCAAATCCTAAAGATCTCCTACTGTCATTGTTGGTAAAGGCCATGTCAGCAGAACCTAATTTCCTTGCTAAATGTAATGTTACTGTGTAAGAAGCCAGATCTTCATCTAACACTCTGCTTGCAGATCAACATGAATTGCTCTCACCCTCATCAATTCATGGGGATACATGGATAAATGTACATAGTATTTACAAGATGACCCCTGAAGCAGACACGAGCAGGTGCACATCCTGGCTAGAGCCTATAATGACCTTACTCAAGTGCATAATGAGTCTAAGAAATTATTCTATAAACGAGAACGCAATTGTATGGCATACCAGATACATAGCTTTGATTAAGAGACAGATGTTTGCCCTGTAAGGGACACATGATGAAAGAAAATTGAAATAAAGCTATATAAAAATACACTTTTACAATAACAAAAGTTGGAGCAAAAACCTATGCAGTAGAATTGAAGGAGTTAGAGTCCTCGGGTTAGGTAATGTTAATATTAAATCTAGAAAATAAAAGAGAAACTAAATTATGTGTACAAAGCAACAATTACACCATAAAAAAAAATCAAAATAAAAGCAAGGAAGTCATGTAAGAAAACAAAATGCTGATGTTCAGGTTGGTGGCAAAGTACATTTCTCAAAATCTTTGCATAATAGTTAGCCAAAAGGCAGTTATAACCTCATTTGCCAATCTACTTTAAATGTAGCAGATTCTAAGGACACAGTAAATGTTTACCTTTACAGTTAAATCTCTGTTGAAATATTAAGCACAGCTATGCTATGTAAATGTTCTTGAGAGCACATAAAAAGAGCCTACAGAAAATACACATATTCATTCCATGTGAAAAGCACTGCATCTAAATTTCCTAAGTGATCTTTCAGAACTGTAAGTGCACGTATTAATAAAATAACTATGTCAGGTCTGTAATTCACAGCTTTCACAAGGGAAACAAGTGACAGATCTCTGGACAGCTGAGGTGCCCAGCATATGATACATATGACTGCCTTTAACAGCAAAACAAATTTTAAACTTTTTCAATTTTTGTCAATAAAGATTAGCACTTCAATAAAAACACTGAAGAAATGAAACTACGGTGCCAACACAAATCAAATCTCCTGTTACCAAAAATCCTTCTTCATCAGAAAGATACATCTTGATGGAGATTAGCACACTGCATGTATTTAAGCTGAAATTTATTTCTTAAGACAGTCTGCAGAGAACAGCTCAAAAGAGTCTTTGCAGAAACTGTATCTAATAAGCATCTCAAAGACTGTTCTTCGTTTACTAATAATTATTGAGATCTAATTGCAAGTTTTTATTCGAGATTTTTGTTCTGACAGAGTAAAAACTCAGGAACAATCAATTAAATGCTCTGTACTCTCCAATAATTCAAGTGCAGACCATGAAGTCCTAGATAACAATTTACCCAGCAGGCCCTCAACCTCTTTATAAAAGGTTAATTCACACACTCAAACTTAACATGACTAGCTATTGGTCAACTCTGTACTGGTGCTTCCTTGATAGCAACAAACAACAGCTATTGCTCTGGTATCCAAATAATAAAGAGGGGACTCACTATCAAGAAAACAGATCTCTGGAAAGCAGACTACAGGACCAAGAAGCTGAACAGAAAGGAATCGGGGATAATGATGTCACCCTCATTTATAACTTCATTCTACCAGAGCTCAGAGTCTGATAATCTGTCACAGGTAGAGACAGTCATGAGTCTGGAACACTTGTTTAGAGAAGACAGGTTAAGAAAAGCAATAAAATAACACACATAACTAGACTGATATCTAGCTCAAAATATAGAGAGGACACTTCACTGTCAATCAGATACCAGAAAAATAAAAGGAAGCCTATTACAAATCCATATTCTGCACTTTTAATTTAGCATTCCTCAGAAGTACAATGAGGTGGTATCTTAGAAGTGATAGAGGTTATAACACTGAAGTGTCTCACACCAGATTACCTCATCTGTTACCACAGACATTGAAGCCAGAAGAATAAAAGAAAATCATCTAATTCCTCTCAAGATTTCTGTTTGGCAATAAACATTCTTGTCATTCACTCTAGGCTTTTAACCATATTCTGCTAATTCTCAGTTGGTTTTAGACATCCTCCTGAAAGCTCTGAAAGCTGCTTTACAATCTGGCATGCAACACTACATAAAGCAGTTGTAAAATATTGACATTAACATTGTATTTTGCATCTTGTTACACTTGACAAAAACAAAAGACCAGATGGTTTGTACGTTCCAATAAAAACAGATTAGCTATGCAATTTAAAAGATGTCCAAGACTTAGTTAACTAGTGAGTTTGAGCACATTTCTTTTATATAAAGAAAGTGTACTAACTGAAATTAAAAGAGACATCAATCTAATAGGTAAACAGCACTTTATGACTGTTTATGGTTATTTACTGGAATTTACTGGACTGACATTGCTGAAATTTTATCTGTTAAAACATCCCGCCAATGTTTATCAACTAGTTTTAAAACATTAGTATTACTACAGTATTTTATACACTGTATATAACAGTAATTTTTAGATTATTGTACTGAAACTGGAAAAGAAACCTATTCTACTGATTTATGTCAGAAATAAAGTTGAGATTTTCACTGCTAACTCAAAACATACTACCTAAGGGATTCCATAACAGTTCATAAAATGTCTTTGTTTTTAAAAGGTATGGTCTGTGGTATGTATTTTCTATGAAGAAACAGAAGAACACATGTAGCATCAGATGTGTGCACTTTAAGAAACTCTGGAATGTGAAATCCACAAATCCAAATAAAGCAGGTGGTATAATTTGGGAGGGAGGACTGAATTTAAGTTTAATGACATTACCAGGTTATCCTACCAGACTAATTCTCACTCACTGCATGACTTCAATGAAGCTCTCAGTCCTCATGCTGATTTCGATTTAGCTGAAGTGCTATTTGATGCGTTTCATCTGGAGTTTTACTCACTTCAAACTACACTTCATTTAACCAGGCTGCTGCTGTACTCATTTGTTTTTCTACTTTATTACTCACAAATTGGTGTTGCTTAGTTTAGATAAATGGTTGGACTAAGTTCATTTTATAAAGTTTTTTTATTTCATTAAGAAATAAATAAGCCATAGAAAGAGAGCATATCACAGCAAAAAAGTGAGAAAACCATCAAAACACACCAGACCACAGGACCACAGTAAGTGTTGGTCTCACAATATCTTCTAATAAATGCCAATAGATGGTTTGCTGTTTTAAGGCAGGACCATTCCCCCGCCTCCACTCCCCAGAAGCACAGCTCTTTCCAGCTGGGCATGCATGGTAATACAACACATTTTTAAAAGAGAGAGACAAAGAATGTGAGAGAGGCAGACTACACAAAAGAATCCAAGAATGCATGAGAGAGAGAATGTAAGAGCAAGACCAGGAACAAGAGACAGGGTGAGGGCAAGTGTGAAACTGTGCACAAGGAAAAGCACAAGAAACCAGGTGTGAGCGAGCAAGAGATGGAGCACAGCAAGCACACGCACACGCAGAAGAGCACAAGCACACTCATGAGAAAGCAGCAGCACTTGAATATCACTAACTTGTCAGATGACAGATTTATTAAAAAACTCATCCCTAAAATAATTTTTTTTTTCATTTTGCACAACTAAACATAGAGTTTAGAATACAGTGAAGAAATTTAAGTTTGCCAATCAACACTGATTTATTCATGCAGTTTGCTAACCAGGATTACTAACCAGAGCTTAGTGTTAAATGTCAGATAACATAAGGAAAGGCTGTCAGTTGTAAAGTCCTAAACTACTCTGATTAGTGCCGATTATATGGTATCCTGGAAACTTTTTTTTTTAGCCAAATGGTACAACACAACAGCAACTAATTCAAAGTCATTAATACTTTTGTAAACTATTAATAGAAATTATGACAAAGTCAGTTAGGCTGCTACCACCTGGTGGTGTGCTGATAATGCTAAAACCCATTTACATTTAATATGGCATCACAGCTTGTGAAATAAAAATTACATGACACTAAGAACAATTATAGAAGTAGACTTTTTTTTTGTATAATTCATTTAGGTTTCACAAACAAATGTATCTTACAAATTAGTTATTCAACACAATGTTTGAAGCCAAAATATTTAACCACTAACATGCTTTTCCTATTGTCTTGTCACTTTATGTAAAATTTTTTTGCATGGATTTAGTCATAAAGCAGACATCTACTACTCAAAACGAGGGATAAAGAAAACTAATACCTTGTCCAAAATATTGTGAAAATGGATTTTCCTGAAACTAGCTTTCATAAATGCAACCTATCAATATAAACTATTACATACTGACATTTATGACAAAATTTGAACTGCAGATATAAATTTAAATACCAAATTTCCATTGCGTTTAAAGCTAAAAAAAATTATACAGCACATTTCATAATAAAGTGCAGAACTGTTTTCAGAAGAAAAATATTTTAATTTAACATTTGAACTACAACAAACAGTTTAAATATCTCATCACAATGTTGAAACACTTCCAGCTGTAAAGGGAAACAAATAAAAGTGTAGTAGAAATATTGTGGATTTGGGATGCTTCGGAGTTTTACCCCCCAGTTTGCTGCTTTTTATTTGGTTGAATTTAAAAAAGGAAAAGCTGACCTATTCAGCTAAAACATCAAGCTTACAATCTGTATGTAACTTCAACATTTGTATCAGCTCAAGAAAGAATAGCAACTGGTTCCAGAAACCTACAAGGTCTAGAAGAAAACCATTTACCACAAGGCTTCTGTATGACAGAATATGCAGAGTTGGAAGGGACCCACAAAGATCACTGATCCTAAGTGACTGGCCCACACTGGGATGGAGCCCGTGACCTTGCTGTCATTAGCACCACGCTCCAGGTCTCGGCCAAAGCAGGATCTAAAATGTTTATTGACAGCTATCCTCCCAAAGAAACCTATCAATGACAACAGATCTAATAGCAGAATATGATAGAGGAGACAGAAAAGCTTAGGGATATATGCAAAGCTTGGCATTTTTAAATCCCTCATTAAAAATGCAAAAGTAATTGTGCACATGACTTATACATACTGCACAGGCTTAATACTCACCAATATTTGGGGAACTTGATCAGCTTGCCATAAACAGCAGTACTGAATGAGGGGATAACTGGAACAGGGATGCAGTATAATCCTTTACTGTCCAAAGAAGTCAGTGCTGCTTGAAAACCAAATACCTGGAACAAATTCAGTTGGTCAAATGGTATATTATCACATGATTAGATTAGTTTACTTTCAAGATATTTTATAACATATGTATTTATAAATATACTCAGTAAATATTAAATAAATTGCGTATTATTTTTAGATAATTCCTTTTCCCCAAACATACATATAGCTGCAAAAATCTACTTCAAATAATGCCCTAAAAATACATGTAAAAATATTTTCTTCACTCGAAAAGTGTTAACTACAGTCTGCTGAATTTAAAAGAATACTGAATTAGAATTTTTCAACTCAAATACTTTAGTCTATATCCTTTAAACTTGCAAATTACATATGGCCTTTCATACAAAGTAAAATCACTTTGAGTAATTATAACAACACTGGTATGAAAGAGCGGTATTTAATGAAATGAGAAGCTTCCCTTCAAAGCTTTTTTTCTTAATAAGAGCCTGGCTACAGAAAGATTCATCATAGGAATTCTTTATGATTTTTCCCCATTCAATATGGCAAACAAACTGTTGTAGAGTTGTCTTTAAACATACTGCACCACTATTCACAAGAACAGAACAATTCAGCCACTATTAAATCTAGCAAATAAACCCTTTCAAACCCAAAGCTGATGTCCCAATTTTGCTACTAAAATGTTTCCTGAAGAGAAAAGAAATCCTCTCAAACTGAAAAACATACAGATGACTTGCAGTACTGCAATTCCAATCAGTTTAAATGTGACATGTCACCCAGAAAACTGAAAGCTTGCCATGCAATTCTGAAACACAGTTTCTTGTATGCAGATAATAAAGATTTAAAAAATTAAATTCTTGTAAAATGTCAGCATGGAAGTGAATAGATAACTGAGAAATTGACTAAAATTAACAGTAGTAATATTAGATATTATCGTTTTAGTAGCACCCAAAAGGTTTCAAACTACTTAAGCACATCTTAAAAGGCTGGAAAGGCCTGCTTTAAAACTCCTCCGCAGAGCAGATGGCAGCTGAACCATCTCCAAACACTTTTCCATATCTTAAGCTTCCCCCAGCCTCACAGTAAGAGCTCCTCTCACAAATGCATGTCTAATTGAGAACATTCAGAGATCTGTCCTCTTATAACGAAAAACAATTGAATTGTTTGTTAACAGTTTTTGATTGCGTATCTTCACTGTGATGGGTTTGCTCTATCAATACTACTAGTAGTGATGTTTTTTCCTCCTAACTTCTCATCAAGTTTGTATGTTTTTGATTTTGCAGCAATCTACAAACCACAGGAGCAATATCTCAAATGAGGAAAACTGTTTCTTTCTGAATGATTTTAACTCAATCTTGTCACAAGGACCTTGAGGTTTCAGTTTGCAGTTTCCTCATACGAAGTGTGCACTGCATATTACGAAACACTTGGCTCAAGTCAGAAGCAGTAATCCCAAACAACAACGTTCTGTCATATGTGTTTACTCTACGGCCTTTCAGATTAGCTGAAAACATCCTTACAGGAAACCTGCTAGCACTTCAGACTAGCTAAATGTACATGATCTTCTTCTCAGCCCACATCTCAAGCCCTCATTCACCTTCAGATAGCAGTGTGAGTAGCAGTAATGAAGCAGGTTGTCGGATGGCTGGCCGAGGCTGCTCACCACATGCACCAGCTGCTCAGCGTACATCGGCACGGAGTGCTCCAGGTTAACCTTATCCACCAAAATTCGGATGGAAGGTAAAGGCCGCAGGGGCTGGAAACTTGCAGCATTTAACAGTCCACTTAAGTTCTAGGACAGGGAGGAAAAAAAAGTATGTAATAATTTAGATGTATTATTTATCTGTATCTGTATGTTCTTACCTAAACAAGCAAGGAAATCTACATGAAATAAACTATTTCTAGATACCACGGCATTATACTACAAATCCTCAAATCTTTCCAAAATATTTCCTTTAAAGTTTAAAATAATCAAATTTTTATCTAGAATTGCAGGTGTCCAGGTGCTGGCAGTGCAGGGGCAGCCTCTGTGAGGGGACACCAGGGGCTGTCCTGGGCCAGGTTCAGCCCAATCCAGCCAGTGCTGCAACAGCCCCACCACAGGGCACAGCTGAGCTCCTCAGCCAAGCTGGGGGCACCTCTGTGCAAACAGATTTAAGAATGGGCAAAAACACCACACAGGCTGCAAAGACTCAGAGAATAAGTGAGAAATGGCCACATGAAAAGCAAGGTCAGAAAAGGACGGGGAGGTACTGGTGCTCCAGGCAGCAGAGCAGAGATTCTCTTGCAGCCCATGAAAGAGACAACACAAAAGCAGACATCCACACTGCAGCCCATGGAGGTCCCCATGCTGGAGCAGGTGGATATGCCCTGAAGGGCACTGCAGCCTTGAGGAAAGCCCATGCTGGAGCAGATTCTCCCTCAAGGACTGCGACCTGCCAGAAGGACTTGCACTGAGGCAGAACAGTGCGAGAATGAGGGAGTGGCAGAGATCAGCTGTTACAGACTGACCCCCATCTTCCATTCTCCTTCCCCTTCTGTTAAGGGGTGAGAGGTAGAAGAGTCAGGGAATGAAGGAGTGAAATTGAGTCTGAGGGGAAAAGGGGCATAGGGGATCTATGTTGTTCGGATTCTTAGCAATAAGTGAAATTAATTGCCCCAAGTCACGTTTGTTTTGCTCATACTGGTAATTGGTAAGTGATCCCCCCCTCTATCCTGACCTGTCCCATTCTCTCCCCCACTGCTCTGTTGAGGAGGGGGAGTGAGAACAGCTGGGTAAGCATCTAGCAGCTGGCTGAGGTAAACCCAGTACAAGAATATGCAAAGTCAAAATATTTCATTCTATAAAATCTTTGTTTATCTTTTTATCACTCCAAAGCACTACTATCACCATAATACTTATCTCATGCTGATCTAGCCTTTACACTGTCATCTTTTATGTATTTAGTCATGCCAGGTATCTCAGCAAAAGAAGATGCCATTCCATAGAAAAATAAATACCACAATTTCAGACTTCCAAGTCTATTTTTCATAGTATCCAGTAAAATGGAGTACTGCACCCAGCACGGGCTGGACATGGGCATAGCAGAATAAGTTTGCTGCAAACAAAGTGGCTATGGGGCTGGAGCACATGAGCTCTGTTTTAGGAGAAACAGAGACAACTGAAGTCTTTCAGTCTGGAGAAGGCCAGAGAAGAATCCTACTCCTGTCTACTGCAACCTACTGGGAGGGTACAGAGAAGAGCAAGACAGAAGAGGTGCTAATTCAGCACTTGACAGAACAACCCCTGGAGCAATCCACTCTTGCTTTGACCTACAAACATCCTTGTTGAACTCCTGGAGAACACCTCCAAACATCTCTTCCAATCCAAATTACACTACAAATCTAAAAATTTTATTAAATATGCATCAAAATAGGACAATAAGTTGACATACACATGATTTTCAATCTAAAATTCAAAATCATTATTTTAAATACGCTTGGCTTCATTCAAGAAATGTAAATTGAGACTCCAAGTAATGACTACATCAACCAAAAAATTCACTGGAATTAAACTCCTTTACCTCAAACCTACAACAAACACGGGACTGTTCTCCCATTCTAAAAATACCATCTGCCCATGCCCGTAAGGTGAAGAGCGCCACAACCCACTGCACTACTCAGTGCAAAGTATTAGAAAGTGCTAAAAAGGAAAAACCCTCTCTCAGCAACCTGTTCCAGTGCTTCACCACCCTCTGAATAAAGAATTTCTTCTTAACATCTAAACTAAATCTGATCTCTTTTAGTTTAAAACCATTGTCCCTTGTCATGTCATTATCTACCTGTACAAAACCTTCTCCCTCCTTTTTAGAAGCCCTCTTCAGGTACTGAAAGGCCACAATGAGCCAGCACACAGAGCTGGCTATTAAAATCTGTGTCATCTCTATTAAGCCTGCACATTAAAAGAGTTCATACTTTACCAAGCTTATGAAGACCTGCAGAACAGGTACTCTTCTGATCAAAATATCAGAGCTACTGCTTTTTCATTTGCTTGATGCTTTAAAACCTTTTTTATTCAAAGTATTTTTCCTATCCATGCATAACACCTTCAGTTTCCAAGTCTAACTAGTCAGAAGCTGCTCATTTTAGGTATCTGAAGTTAAGGCTCACAGGCAACAAAGTAATCCAGAACTCAATGATACATCCAGCATATGGAATAACAGGCCAGTAAGAAAATTTATATCCAATAGCACATGCTGATATAAAGAACTGAATCATTATCTGTGCATACATACCTTCTCACCCATGATTATGGGCAGCAAGTGGTCCAGTAAATTGAATTCTGCCACAGGAATTATAATTGTACACTTAAGAACAGTGAATGTTGTAAGTCTGGTGGGAATGTATTCCTCCAGTGATGCAACTTCTTCTGAGCTTGGCATAGTTCTACTTCCATCTGTAATATCTACAATAAATGAAGATTACATATGTTTCACTAAAATACATAAAATGTGCCCTACAGCTGATGTTTCAGAAATGCCTAAGGACTAGCAAAAAACGCAAAGCTTACCCCCTGCCCCTTGATAGTTAATAATGTTATTTCACACTGTTTCTGCCTAAGGCTAAATGCAATACTGGCTGGATTTTCCTTACTTGAAAACTGTATTCCTCTCAGAAACTCATCTTAACAGTCTACCAGAATTTATTTCCAGGCATTTTCATCCTGTATAATTATTATTTTGAACTAATAAATACCAGTAGGAATACCTTTTTCTCTTAAGACTCCAAAATTAAGCTAGAGTAGAAAATGAAGTAAGCTATTCTTACTCAACATGAGGTTTATCATTAAAACAAATGGCTTTCAAAGTGTCTGAAATTATCTCAGAAGTACATCTAACACTGATGGGGATATTGTGATTAATTTACCTGTATTTTACATTTTCCTCTTCAGACTCATAAAAAGTATTTGAAAGCTGCACCTTTAAAGGCACTAAATGTAGTCTGGTATAATTCTGTATATTTGTGTATATGCAACAGGAGCAAACCTGGTTTAGTTCTGCTGTATGGTTCATACTCATGTTCCAGAGCACAAACTATCATTTTCATGACCCGGTGCACTGCGCTGCTATCCAATCGAAGATTGAGTGGACCCACAATGAGGCTTTTTGTAGACATCTCCTGAACACTTCCAAATTCTTCACTCTTTACTGAAGAAAGGTCTTGCTGATTCCCAGAAACTACAACAAGTTTTACAGAAGTTACACAAAACAATTGGAGGTTATAACATATTTTATCAGCTACTTCTGTTTCAAATCCTGTGATCAAAGACTTAATAAATATACAGAAAAATATAACTATGCAAATAGAACACACAAATATACTATGACTGGTTTAACAGGTTTTAACAAAATTATTTCTGGTAAATGCAGAGCAAACAGGACAAATTTTTGCCTTGCCTCCAAGCAGAGTACAACTTAGGAACTTTTCCATGAACTTTGTATTTCTCAAATTTGGGACTCTTTGGAGGTGTCTGACCTTCTATGGCAGCTTAAACCCACGTGTCAATGACAGCCACGGTGTTCAAAACTTTCTACAGTTTGCCACAAAGATATTTATCCCCAATAATCAAGGAAAAGGTGTGCTGCAAAGACATGACATATCTGGGCCATTGAAAGGTTAGCTGCCATGACAAGACTGGGAGAAACAGACTGAAAAGAAAGATAAACCCTTCCTTCCATTCACATTTACCACCATTAACTGATGTATGGGCAGCAAGAAAGAAAAGTTCTTTAATCATTATGTCTCAGACTGGTTTTTTTTTAAAGAGCCAACAGAGATAAAAGAATAGTTTAGTAAAGTAGAGTAATGAGATGGACCAAAGTCACACATTCAGTGTACACAGGCTACTCATCAGCTACCTATGAGTACAGGCTACTCATCTAGTCATATCAACAGCATGGCTATTTCTCTAAACATACATCATGGAAATTCTTCAGTTAAATCATGCAGATTTTAAAAGCTCAAGTTTTCCTGTCACATATGACTTGTAAAAATATAAACCTATCTCTCTCACACTTTTAGCTTGCAGAACTTCAGTCTCATTTTTTTCCTAAGATCATCACTTTGACAGTGTCTTCATAACTTTGACAAAAGCACTAAACATTAAATATCTTAACATAATATAAATGATGAACAGCCATAATCTGATCATAACATAAATGAACAGTCTGACAAAATAAGCATCAAGATTAAGTGGTTCTGAGACTACAGAAGGACAATGGAGCCGGTGACGGGGCTGGAGCACAATACTTCTGAGGAACTGAGGGTGCTGGGGTTGTTCAGCCTGGAGAAAAGGAGCTGAGGGAAGACCTTATTGCTCACTAGATCTACCTGGCAGGAGGGTATAGCAAGGGCAGGAGGTCAGTCTCTTCTCCCATGTAAGAAGCTACAGGATGAGAGCCCTCAAGTTGTACCAGGGGAGGTTTAGATTGGATATTGGGAAAAATATTGAAATTGGCTACAGGCACTGGCACAACCTGTCAAGGTAATCATTGTAACCACAATCCCTGGAAGTGATCAAAAAATGCATGAATATGGCACTTGGGGACACAGTTTAGTGGTGAACGTGGCAGTGCTGAGTTAACAGTTGTACTCAATGACTTAAAGAGTTCTTTTCCAACCCTAACAATTCTATGATTTCTGGTTGCCCAAGAAGAACCCAATCATTCACCCTTTTGTCTTTCTCCTTTACTGTACTCTTTTAACTGCACTCATTCAAAACAGTCTTTATATTGAGGGAGGTTGAGCCTGGTGGAAAAGGAAGCAAGGATAGGTTTTTTTTTCTTTTATGTTTAAATCATACTCCATAAACACTGTTGCTTCTAAGCACTGGGGAGGAAAAAGGTCCTCAAATAAACTGAGACTATGCTGAATTTGATGCACAGCTGGCCTAATGCTCTGCAGGCCTTTACAGGCTTATACACTCAGCAGAAGAATTAACTTTATCCTTAAAAGCCTAACAGAAGTTGATGGTGAGAGCATTTATAGCCTCTGCTTCCCTTGGTTTGTTGTTTTTCTGAGAAGAAAAAGAACAATAAAAGAAAGATAAAAGGACAGAAGGATACTACCTTATAAAACCTACCCAAATCTTCAGCTGGAACTGAATTACAATCTTTTGAATGAATCCTGAAAGAGATTTTTTTAAAAGCCAGCATACTGACTTCTGCATTTATTTTATAGGCAGTTAACATAAATACTTTTATCCTTCCAATTCTACACAGTATTCAATTCAGATGAACACTACCAAAGAGTGTAAAAAACCATACCATCACATAAAAAATAATAAGGCCAAAAATAATGGGCCAGAAGTAGTAACAGCCTGCCTTTTCAAAGAGGAAAAATCAGACTTGCTTGCATATATTGTATGTATATGAATAATATATCTAAGTGACAGAATTCATACAAACCACTTTTTGGAACAGTTCCACCTAAATGCAAATAGAAAAGATAGAAAACCTATAGGTTGTACAGAAGTAGGTGATCACAGGTGACTTGAAACTTCATGGATGCATAAAGAAATAACTTTTCAACCACTGAGTTTTCAATCTCCCTGTAAATTGTATGTCTAATTCTAACCAACCAAAATTATCAAAATGAGTGCTGCATAATAAACTTGCCAGCAAAGTAGAGAGATGCACATTACAAACAAAAGGTAACTTCAACAGCACACCCTGCTAGGGTGTGTAGGTCTGTAGGTCTGTAGGTCATACAAATCAGTGACCAGGGAACTGACAGGCTACCTAATGTTTCAGAGAAATTGTTCTGCACTGAAATACAAAGCAAAAAACAGAAAAATAAAGGAAGGGGAAGACAGACAACATGTCTACATAAGACTACTGTGCATGACTATCTTGCTTTCATTCAAAATACTGAAATTGATTAATGCACTTCTGTAAGCGACAGATGAAACTCCTGAGGGTTAATGTTATCCAGGAGGCACTTGTGGTTTAATCAGTAATCCTATGCTTCAGGAAAGGTTAAAGGTGCAAAGAATGTGTCAAACCAAAATTGCCTTGACAGATAAAAATCTTACAATCACAGTAACTGCCTCCTATAACTTAAGTTTGGTTCGTTTTTTTATGGTATGTGGGGTGCACTAATTGTAACTAAAAACAGTTTAACCAAAATAAGAAATAGTAAAATACAAACTTTCATATAAACAACACATTAAAAATGCAGCAGATTTATACTGTTTTCAAAATCTTAACATATTTATACCTTCATCTTAAAAAAATATTTTACACCTATTTGTTTACATTCTATTTAACAACTCAGCATTTAACCCACAATATGGAAAAATTAGCTAGAAAATAACTAGCAGAAAGCATCACATTTGCTTTTCTGAGGAATAAAACTTAATTAAATTTTGAAAATTTAAGTTAAATTTGAAAATTTAAAACTTTAACTTCTTGACTCTAGAGAAACAACAACCATTTAAACAATTTAAAAAATAGTTATTCCATTATTTTCTGTAGCCAGGTTCCTGAAATTAAAGGAGTAATACTGAAATGAAAGCACACAGTAAGACTTGATAGGAAGCCAAGCTACATTTTGTGAGGTGTTTTCCTAGTGACTGATGGAGAAAATAGAAGCCAAGGCTACAAGAAAGCATCCTGGTAGGAAAAAAATAGAAGCTAAGGAGGGAAAAAATGTAGTCAGAAAATACAATAGTCTGACACTGAGGAAAATAAGAAAGTGTTTCTGAGTTCAGTAATTTCTGAAAAGGGTTAGTTAAAAGTCAGGAAGAGATATGATCATAACATTCCTATGCATTCAGAGAAACAAGAAAAAACACTCCACAAAATCAATTTTTCTTCAT
This sequence comes from Urocynchramus pylzowi, assembly GCA_013397555.1. NCBI lineage: Eukaryota > Metazoa > Chordata > Aves > Passeriformes > Fringillidae > Urocynchramus > Urocynchramus pylzowi. The sequence continues at coordinate 1,389,119 of VZRH01000840.1, forward strand.
AAGGCACATAGTCTGTGCATATTTAAATTTCTACACTAAGATTCAAAACTGAGATAAGGCTTACCCGAGGTTTTCAATTTCTCTACGTAGGAGTTCAATGTGCAATTAAACACTTCTATCGTTATTAAAACCAGAAGAAGTCTGCAGTAGAAGTTTGACTTAATTATAAATTTTCAGAACTTCACATCATTCAGAGTCAGGAAAAAACTGTTAAATTTCCTAGTGTATGCCTCTACTGCTGAGGGCAATAGCATCATTTACTTATTTTTGTAAATGTTTCATATCCATCTCTAAGGAAAATGGAAGTTTCTTTCTTACTCCTTTTAGACTTAATGTCCACCACATCCAGAAAACAAAGCCAAACATTAGGAGTTGTGATTTCTCTTACACAGAAATAGAAACACAAAAAAACCCCCAAGATGAGCTGGACTATTTAGCAAGGACAGATAAACGTTCAGTCATAAAATAGCAAAAAGTTCCCAACAGATATCCAGAGAAATAGTATTCACAATAATAAATATACAGATGAGGAAGAAAGTAATATTAATTTGACAATAAAACTACAGAACAGCATCTGTAGATGACAGTGTTGCAAGGAGTGAGGGGGAAATGACATCACAATCAGTGATAAAAATATCTGTGAAAAAATATAAATATTACTTGCTGATAGATCAATTCCTTTGTCCCAGCTTTTGTGACACTCAAAAAAGTAGATATACTTACTTCATTAAATCCATTAACTTCTCAGACTTAGAAAATAATTGAGGAATAACAAAAACTATATAGAATTTGCCAATATCTACGTGCACATGGTTTATTGTTTTTCATAGAAGAAAAACAATAGTCCTTTTCATCTTCTGTGCCAAGTATATGAATATCTCACTCTTCAGCCAGGGTTTCTCAAGATATTTTTAATATGCATCATCAATAATAAGGACTTTAAAAAAAAAAGACATCATATTTCATTGATTCCACCACTGCTACAAGATACTTACTTTCAGTTTAGCAGGCTACAAAAATATCATTATGATTACTTATGCAGGAAAAGACAAATAAAAAAGGAATAATACCAACAATGAACCGCTAACCAAAACAACTAACCTCTGAAAGACATCAATGAAGATGAAAGCATTTTAATGATAATCCTGATGGTAAATCTAAGGTAAGTTAGAGGACAGTTGGTCAAGGACCATCTGGGCATGAAAAGTCTTTGTTTCTATTATTTATCAGGGTAAACAAAGGGAAAAAAAGGTACCTTTGCCACCGGTGCTTTCCATTGTATACAAGTAATCCATGTAGAAAGCCCCAAACCTCTGCATTCCAGCTATCTCTGTGTATGTCTCCTACCAACAAAGCAAGCAAACAGAGAAAATGTTGTATAAGGAAAGAATCTTGAGATTACCAACTGATAGATTAGTATTAGAGAGATATATTCATGTTTGGATTTGTGCATCAACACAAATGAAAGGCTTATCAAAGCAAAGGACAGAGGTTATCACAAAGAATTCACCTTTCTGATAGGTAATGTAACTTCCATTTGAGGCCACACAAATGCACATCCATAATTCCTGTGGACATGCTGACCAATTCATCAATAACATCTAGTCAGTATCTTAAATTAAGTAAAACTTCTTCATTTGACCTCTTGCATGCAACACATCAACCTAATTAAATATGCTGAAAACTTTAGCTTGTTCAATTTGGCTTTGCTATTCCAGGAATATTGTGGTTTTGTCTTTCAACAGTAGGAAACTTACCAAGATTTTATGCCAACACTAGAATTTCATACATAATATAATACATCACACAGCAAATTTACTTCCTCTCTTGCCAAAAAAATGGGCAAATTGTGAAAGCATCGAAGACAGACTAAGGATAGAGTTAAACTTCAAACACACTATGGGACAAGTTTGAATATAAGTACTTGTGATTTTACTAAACTCATTTTTTCACATGATTCTTCAGGGTTACACTTCATCAATAGTACTAAAAAGGTGAAAATAGTTAAATTTAAATTAAAAGGAAATTAGATACATTGCAAAATTGTAAATGGCTTACCTGTACAATAAACAGCACAGACCTCCACCTATAAACACACCTGGAAAGGACCACCTTGGTCATTGCAACCAATCTTTAATAATGGCAGACAACCAGGGAATAAAGTTTTACTGCACAATTCACAACAACAGAGACTAGAGGTGACTGAAAATTTGTCTCCACAAAAGGCAGAATTAGCAAAATCTTCTCTAAATAGACCAATACAGAATGCAAACAATAGAATTAATACTGTCCAAATCTGACAGCACTTCTTAGTTTGAAGACCATAGACTACTTACTGCTTGGGTTTAAAATACATGCTGGTAAAGCTTGACTTTTGCTAGTATTCTCTCAAATGTCTCTTTTCCTCTTAAAATGTTCTGTGGTTACTGCTTTTGGAAACTATGACATTAATTCAGTTTTTGGGGCAGGAGGGGAGTTTGAGGTCTCTTTTGGACATGTTTTTTCAGTTTGGCTCTTTCTTTGGCTTGGTTTTTGTGGGTGTCTTTTTTTTAACACAAACAGATTTAGTTTTTTTTTATGGCCAGCTGCAAAGTAAGATTCAGTTAAATGTGTTAAAGTAAAGAGAATTCAGTCCTCTAATAGCACACAGATCTAAATAATAATAATAAGAATTCCATTAGAGAGCATTGGAAACTTTTTTATAAGAATAATGTAACTTCTGACCTTATGATGAGCTGCATCCAATATAAATTCTGCACGAATACTATTATTTTCTGGACTTCTGTAATCAAATAGTGAATTGGTAAGGTATGTCATTCCTTTCACGTTCAAATTTTCTCCACAATTAAAGAAGCATGCCTCCTTCATGAGGCAGTAAAAAGTGAGGCAGGGGAAGAAAAAAAAAAATACAGTCAAGTTAACAGAGCAGTTTCAATTCTGTCATAACACAAATATGACACACACAGAGTAGTAACCCTCAAGAGCATGCTGCATTATGAATGAAGATGAAACAACGAAAATAATTTTATTTGTATGACACAAGTTCCAGTGCACTCCTTCCCCATTTTCAAATCAATAAAAATTGCCTGAACCAATGAATATTACACAACTCATGATACAGAACATATTAGTTGCATTTTACCAGCAAAAAAACTCAGATCATCATTGCTCCAAATCTTGCCCCAATCCTCTTCAGCACACACACACTTGTCACTGCACACTCCATTTCTGGCTGCCCAATCCTTTCAGATGCTGTATCCATCCTCTCCAAGGCAATCAGTTATTTCCATGTATGACCTCATTGCTACATTATCATTCTTTATTAATCTAGATTTTAACGTGCCTTCTCCCAAACTTCTACCCTTCTGAAATCAATACAACTTTCTTAACAAGAGTTATTAATCCAAAAAAGTTATTTAGGAGATTTATTTTTTCCAACTATCTATTCTCAATCACAGGCAGAGCCAGAACCTTTATGAAAGGACCAATCCCACAACCACAGCAGTACACAGACAACAGGCAAGTAATATCATCACCACTGTCATAAAGCAGATACTTTCCTAAATTCCTGGACTAGAGAGTGGCAGAAAAATGAGTAAGAATAAAACACCAAGTTTCCCTTATTAAATAACTTAAAGGAAATTATCTCAGTTAGTCAGAGCATGGGGCTAATAATGTCACAGTTGTGGGTTCAATCCCTGTATGGGCTATTCACTTAAGAGTTGGACTTGATTTTTTTTCTGGGTTCATTCCAACACAGACTATTTTATGATTCTGTGAAATTCTCTTGCTCACCCACCCACCCCAGTCTAAAAAACATCAATTCTCTTAAGATTTTATACCCAACAATCTCAGTTGCCACAGACAAGGTGGCTGTCCACCCTCACATCCCCAACCACATCTCCCTTGTCCTTTAGAAGCCAGCACAGCATTTTTACAGTTGGCTCATCCTTGCCTCCCCAGCCTCTCCTTCTGGAAAATCTATAGCAGCACACCTGTCATGTAGTGTGTCCCACAGCATCCCTAAAATCCCAACAATGTCATACTCAGCAGCTGTGTAAAGATATTTTCTTGTTTTCTGCTCTGCACCTGAGATGGATGCCAAGCCATGATGCTCTCATAGGGGAAAGGTAAGAAGCCGCCCCATCATATCTATCATAATAGAGTATACAATTTCCTAGATTAGGAGATATTTTACAAAAATACAGGCACTTGGTATTTTCTTTCATATTCCTTATTTTCCTCTTTAGAATATCTTCCAAGACTTCACAGAGCACTAACATCAAGTTAACAGGTCTCTTCTTGGCTGTTATTTGTTTTTCTTTAAACATAGATAATAGTCACTGTTCTCCAATACTTTAGGGCACTACTCTATCTGCACTTCAATTAAAAATCATCATTACTGAATTTAAAATTTCATGCAATCCTTCATTAAATAGTTTTAAAGTAGTTCATAATGATACCTGATTTTGTCTTAAGCAATTGAAGATCTGCATCTATTTAGAACACAAAACTTAATACTGTCTAACTGCTTCACTTCATACTGCTCTCAATCTTACTGAATAGTGAGGTAAGACTCATTCAGTATTAGTGCCACATTTCTATTACCTTCACCATACCGTGTTCCCATTTTTCCCTTCCAATCTTTGGCTGATTTAAGTACTTTCAAATATTTTTCAAACGTATTTTAATTTTTTTATACAAAATCACAGGATGCCAACAAAGGCAACAATGGGTTATTGTCCAAAAAGATGAAAAAAGTCTTATGTTCTGCCTCTTCTCAATCTACTAGTCTATTAGAGATATTAGTCTTTTCAACTCTACGGAATGGACACTGAGTTCTATATCACAGTAATATCCAAAAATCACAGCCAGTAACAGCAATTTTTTCAATTCTTGCAATCAGATATTTTAATAAAGGATAACAAAATTGTTTATTCAGCAAATCAACTGATATTTCAACATACTCACTTCATCACTCCTATTCATATTCTCTTCAAAATCTTTAATTCCCATAATTCCTTTAAGGCACATAGCTTGGCAACCAACAAAACCTATTTGGCAATCAAAAAAAAGTTCACCTTTCATAAGGACCTAGTGAGGAAAAAGAAAAAAGTGATAAATTTTTAAGCCTTCTACTCCACAAGCAATAGAGAAGATGGACAAAAACAAAACAAAATATGCTCAGTTTATAAATTTAGAGTTTTAATAAATAGCAATCATACAGGGCACTTGAAAGGAAGGGATTACTATAGTGTTTAACCACTACAGCACAGAGGTTTAGAGACTTAATAGCTACATGATTAAAACAACAAACACATCTATTATGACAGAATATGAAAGATTAGCAATTAAATAATTTTAAAATATTTTACTGGCAACTACTTGGTACATTACTTAAAATGTATCAAAAAAGCCGTGTCAATGTAAAATTACCTCAACTGTTGTTCCTTCTTGTTCCCAGCATATAACTTCTTTGGATTTTACTTTCTGAGGGCTGTAGTAACTACTTTCAGCTTGCATTTCAGTGAGCTACAGAACAATAGGATAAACACCTTATAAAAGTCAATATTAGTATTCAACAACAGTATGGTCATTAATACACAGAACTGATAAAGACAAAGTAAACTATGGGCAAAAATACATTAACTGTCAGGAAACAGGTGCAATTAAACAGCTGTAGCACATTATCCATATCAGAATGTCTCATGTTCAACTTCTGTTTGAAAAATGCTATAACAGAATGTTTAAAATCCAGTGTAGTATTTTCAGTTTGCTTATCTAAAGAGAAACTGTGTGAAAAGATGAAACAGATACACAGATGCATTATTAATATCAAATAAGCTAATAAACGGCTGTAAAAATCCATTAATACTTGATTTATTCTTCCCAGAAAATAATTAAACATCATTATAATATTACAGACATATTTTGATTACAATCATACACGTTTTTGTTTCATGTCATGGCAATCAAAAGCAACGTGCATTTAAATTTCTTGCATGATTTTGATATAAAATATCAAAATGGAAAAACATGCACAGGTTAAAAAGCACATAACCTACAGCTAAGAAAAACAAGGAAAGAAGCACACTATATTGAATATATTACATTTGGCATAAAAAAAGCAAGTTAGTTTATGATCAACAGCTTAAATACCTCAAATTCTAATTTTTATAAAAGAATATCTACACACTCTCTTTGTTTTCAAGACTGGATACACATGGATGCTGTTTCAATTTAAAATTTTGTAATCCGAATGTCCAAGAAAATTGGATGAAAAAAGTCACTGATCACCCTTCACCTGTGTGCAATTATTGCAGAGGAAAAGCAATTAATTGATTAAAAGAACTCAGAAATTACAAGAATAGTTTTCACCGTTATTAGAAAATGGTACATTTAATTTGGCATGATTTTTAGCTGGAATGATATCAATTATTCAAAATGTTAATGCAGAAACTTGACCTTATTTTTTAACCAAAATATGAACCACAAATTAATTCCATGCACTCTTTGCATGCAAGTAGAACAATGAATTCTGTTTTCCTCTTGTCACCATATTAGCATCATACATCACTTCACATTTAAAATTTCTAGAATGCAAAATGTTACATTTTGAGTAGTTTTTAATCACTTCCTAACATAAAATGTGTGAACTTGCAAATGAAGCATTAGGAAAACCCTCTCTAGAAAAACCCATGTTCAAAAAAGAAGTTCATATTATCTTTAATGAGTTTTCTTGAATGAGGAACAAGAGCACAGAATTATTACTGTATGACATAGTGTAAAAGAAGATGCTGAGCCATGATAAATGAGAAATTTGAACTTTGTTCATGTTTCAAATTTCAAGTGGTATCCCAGGGATATAATTAATAAAGGGGGAAAAAAAAAAGTATTATTTATTTTTAGCCTCTTTTAATCAGAGTTGAAGCAGATTGACACAAAAGAACATGACTGAACCCTTGAATTCTGTGGATATCTTCAAAATTTTCAACCAAATTTTTCAGGAGGCTAAAGGCTTAAAACATCAACATCCCCACAGAATATCTACAGCTTCCAAAGTCACTTGTCTAACCCTTTCTGGCAGTTGCTGAGCAGCTAAATGCCCTTCTATACCACCAAACAAAAATAGCTAAATTAGGCATAAAGCCCCATAAAACACTCTTGTGCACAGATGTCAAGCAAAACAGGCAAACAAGGGACAGGGAGCTTCTGATAGTATTGGGTATAATCAGGCACATAATTTTTGTATGAGAGTTACAAAAGTCTTGCAGTTAATCCGAAAGGCTCAAAGTCCTAAAAATCACCCTAAATTACTCTGTGGCAAAGTTCTGACTTTGATTTAATACATGCTTAATTGTAAAGCCAAAAGCCACTTGGTGTAATTAAACACATAGAATTACTTGCAAATAGTTTGACACGCTACAAGTATTCTGCTAATTCAATACCTAATTTCTAATTTCTGTCAGTACATCTCAATATCTTAGTCAGACTCTCCACATTCCCTTCTGCAGGCTTACAAAATATTAGAGAGAAGACCAGCAACAATTTCCAGCTTTGCTTAGAGCTAATACTTAAATCTTTCTCTATATACACTGTTTATAGCTCAGCCTATATTTACTATTTATCTTTTTTCCTTCAATACAATTTCAACCTATGGAAAATTAATTCAACATTATCAAGTTAAATTGGTATTTTCACATACATTAGTCCAAAAAAATAGTAGACTCTGAAAATTCCTCCAATCCTCGCTCTAAATTAGAGGGGCTTTATAAAGAAATACGTATTTGTATAAACATTAGATGGATAGAATACTGCAGTGAACATTCACAGAAAGCTTTCAGGCTTTTTCCCCATCAAAAAATATTATTCTAGGTAAACTACGTGGTTTCCTTTGAACATGATCAAGTTCACTCAAATTCTAGCTCAAATAACAAAAACTACTCATGTTGCCATTATCAGTCCAGTATGGTGGAAGAGGAATTTTCAGCATTCACATTTCTTGTTACTCATTAACTTAATACTCCCCTCATAATACCAACAATATTTGTTTTGAATCAAACAGTATTTGAATGCTCAGAAAATCTTTATGCACTTCCTCAATAAGTCAAATGAATCCTTTATGACTCAGAGAAATATTTACCTTAAAAGTCACTGTTGCCTTGGTACAGTAAAAGCCAACTGAAATAATAGGATCCTTGAGGGACTGACATTTCTGCTGTTCTGCTGTTCCATCACCAATTCCACCAGAATCATTCTCTTCATCCTCATAACTCACAATAGCAGGAACAAAAGACCAAGCCCAAGAAACCCATCCTTGTTGCTGGTCATCATCTTGATGGAAATAAGGATCTTGACTAATGTACTGTGTAGGATATTGCATTACTGAGCTTGCTTCATCTTCTGTGCCTTTTAAAACAAAAACCAAGCTAAATTTCAGATAAACTATACTTAAAAATTTATTTATTAAATTCAAATTTATGGTATGTGAAATTTATCTTGGACTGTACTCCACACAGCATTCACTGATACTTGGTTTATAATCATAGGAAGTCAGTACAAATTTTAAATTACTGAATATGAGTTTCCAAGCACTTCTTTGATTCATTAACATTTTCCTCCAAAAAAAATTAAGGGTCTTTGCCATAGTTTTAGTATCATACATCTGCAGTGAGACCAGAATTTGCCATCTATACCACAAGTTTTCAAGACTGCTTCCATTAAAGACCTTCAAAAGCTGTAAAATTAAATCTGACTACATAATGATATTATGATCTTGCAGTTTCCAATTTTAAAATTAAATTTAAGAGTACTTCAGTTACAACAGTCTAATGCAAAAAGTGTAAAAACAGCACAGATCCAAGACCTCCTTTGTTTAAAACTAAGCTTTTCAAATATTCAAATATACAAGTTAATCTATGCTCAAAAATACTGGTATCCGTCTGTGAGTCAAAAGTCAAAATGTTGGTTGTCTATGAAAATCAGTAGAGACAACATGCAGAGCAAAGCAAACAATTCCCCAAAGATTCAAATCTAAGACTTATGATCCAAACAGGTAGGTAATGTACTACATGTACAAAGAGCACAAATAGCTTTTATCTGGTTTCATCACCACTCTCATGGGACTCATGAGGGCTGTTAAATACTTCAGAATTACTACAGGTAGTACAGGATGCAGCACTGTTCCTGAAGGTGAATGTTATGTTCAATGAATCATTTAACTGAGAACAGAAATAGGCACATTCCAATTCTATTCATGTATTTTGAAACTCAAAGATCCCATTTTTACAAGTTTAGACCTTTTACTCTTTAGTCTAATTAGTCTTTAGCCTTTTACTCTATTTATACTTGCATAATGGAAGAAAGAGGAATAAAAAACACTCCTGAGAATTCTCTGCACATGCTTAAGAGGCAAGGGCACCTCCTCCCACAAAGGCAGTGCAAGCTTCCTTTCTGCTCTCTTCATACAAGTCTCAAGGCTCACATTTAAATCCAGAAGCAAATCTTGCAACACAGCAAATACAGAAGAGGTGCACATAAACTCTTGGATAAAGCCAAGAGGAAGAACTGGTATCTCTCAACATAAATCTGGAATTAACCCAGTAGAAAATTACTCTCTTGGTATTTATTTATTTCTCTGTCTGTATACATTTTCAGCCAGGTATGGGTGATCCAGCCAAGTCTGTGGCTACATGAATACAAGTGCTGGCACTAGAGGAAGAAAGAAATATCATATGTATTCGACAGAACTATCTGTTTTAGAACACAAGACAGATGACAATTGTTGGATGGCCGAGGCAGAGATGTAGAGGCAGTTTTAGAAGCCCATTTATATCTTTACTGCAAAATATTTTGTCACACACAGGCTAAAATGGTCATGCCATTTATGTTTGTTTCCAGTGTCTTAGTTGTGAGTTTGTAGTAGCTTCTTTGGTTTATAGCAGACAAATTGTGTATAAGAAAATTAATTTTAATGTATATGTTATTTAGTGACACAAGAATGAACATCTACATCACTGTCCTTGAAGTATGTACTAAGTTTCATTCATAACCAGTTTCATGGCTGATTCAATGAGATGAAAATTCATACTGTTGCCAGGAGGGATACATGAAAAGCTAGGAAGTCATATTAACCGTTGTTCAAAAGAATGCAAATGGGACTGGCCAACAGCAATTGCAATTCAGCCTTCCTGAAGGCAGGGATGACAAGATGGACTGCCAAAGATTTTACACATACTTGGATGTAAGAGTCTCAAATTTAATTCTAGATGCAAAAGAGACTGAGTACTTGTAGGTAGATGCCTTTTAACATTAATCTTTGCTTAAATTATATTTGTATCACCACCCATTTCACACCTTAACCAAAAGAAACTGAGTAAAACCTGCATAGCTCTGCTGACTCCTGTCCTCTTCCACAGTTAAAGCTTTGTTCCAGTTTTCTCATTACCCAGTTACTCTGTTTCTAAGCTCTATATTTTTTCATCTGAAGGTCACTGCTTACCCATCCCAGCTGTTCTCATATCGACTCACATGATTTCTCTATTCTTTCTGTGTCTTTCCTTAGTTGCCTTACTGACTTCAGGAATGCAGCCACAAAATTCAAGCAACTCTAAATTCAATTAAATTCTCTATAGCACAAACACTTCACCAAATCTGGGGGAAATTTCATACTAACAAAAGAAAGATATTCTTCATACAGAGACAACCCTCTGTCTGAAAACAAGGGCAATGCAGTGCTTCAGAGAAAACCTCCTGATGCTTTCTCCCATTAACAGTACAAATCATTGGTTAGATACAAAAATTTATTAAAATACACACTAACAATTTCTCTAAAACTTAAATGCTTTTAAAATCTCAGCAGAATATTAAGCCAATATCTGCAGAATTTAATTACTTCTAATCATATCTCTTGTGTAATGAACTCATGTTTGCAATGCAGAGTTTCCAGTGCAGAAAACTCATCTTTAGAGAAAACAAGAGAACTATTTATCTTCACAGATATCTTATTTGTTTTCTCAGTTCCACACAGCAGTAACATGACAGAGGATTCTACATCTAAAATAAGAGTGAAACAATCATCTGTGCCAAACAACAGTGGAAGCCATATTTTGGAAACAAAATTTCCACTGCTGTCATTTACCCATCATGTATATATTTCTCTGAAACCAGTAAAGACAGCAAAGACAGCAACACAGAATTTTAAAAAAAAATATAGTCCCCTAATGCAAATTAAAATTGTATATTTCTTCAACAGAACAAAACTAATTAATTTAATAGTTTATGCAGAGCTTTAAACTGCTGTAATATTATAAATTTAAGCCTAGCTTTAGAGAGCTATGTCACCTTCAAATGAAATTCCAAGAATTTTCTAGGTGCAGTAAATTTCTCTTCCTCTTCCCCCAGATCCAACTCCAACCTTGGAAAGGTAACCAAAACTTTTGTCTTGAGGAGATTAAAATTAAAATACAAATCTCTAAATAAATTCACAGAATCACAGAATAAGCTGAGTTGGAAGGGACCCAGGATCATCGAGGCCAACTCCAGGCCCTGCACAGAATCACCCCAAGAGTCACCCCATGTGCCTGAGAAGCAGCAGATGGGAAGCAATCACACAGAGATAAAGAAAATTCACCCCTCATCAGTGTAATGCTCCCGAAAAAACCCTGTTTCACTAAGTTACCACAAAAGATGGTAGAAGAAGGAATACAATTTATTTGAAAATAAAAAGCAATTGAGACCAGACAATGCAAAAGGATTGAACTATGGGAAACAGTGCAAAGTAATACTTCCTTGCTTAGAATAAGTTCTGATATATCTATTCTCAATTACTATTTTCAAAGCAATTAAGAAGCACACTTTGGCTTTTCTCTTATTTAGCTCAAATGTGGATGCTGCCAGTTTCAAACTTGCTTATGGAAAGGTGCCTTGCTGCATGATATATTAACAGATAAATCCAAAGTACCCTACAGTGTCACAACTCCCAAAATGGTCTTCTTAGATCATATTTAACCTCCGTTGAATTATGACCATCAGAATTCCTTATAGAACATAACATGCAAAGAAATTCATGTTTTTAACATTTCTTCTTACAAATTAAAAGCTGTACTTACCTGTGATATTTCCCATCATATCTTTAGTGTGGCAAACCAAATCTTCACTTTCCCCATCTTTGAAGCTGCCTATTTCTCCATAATACAGAGCAATCCCAAGCTGCATTATACGTATAAACATAGGAAGCTGCTGATCAGAGATTGAAAGCTTCAAACTTTCAACTAATGTGTGAATCTATAATATGAAAAGAGAACAAAAACAAATAATAACAAAGCTCTGTCACCATTAAAGCCTGTTTTAAACCATACAGCTCTGTATTCATTTGGTATGGGCATTTTATTTTCAAAAATGAGACTTGCAACACAACAGAAGGCAAAGAGCTGCAAACAAAGCCTACCAAAAACATTCACTTGGGTTGTCACACAATAGATCTCCAGCTGAAAAATCAAGTGTAACATGTTTCACACACACAGAAACAATTATGTATTTGTTTTTTAACGTTATTGCTGAAGAACTTTCTCAAATCTAAGTGATGTAAGAGCATCTAATTAAACTTTTATTTTCATTATAGAGTTTCTTTAAATCTCTGCATGATCTAGATAACATAGATATCTAGATATTATATCTAGAGGAACTCTAGATATACTGGTTTTAAAATACAAGGTCCTTCATTTTGATTCTTTCCCACTCCAAACATTGTTCCAAGTGGCCAAGTAATGGCAGGAAGAATTAATTCCAACTGCAGTGCAGAAAACTGGCTCCTCTGAATATTTCAAACATGCAGTTAAGGCACCTTTCACTAAACAAAAGAAAGCTTTGCAAAGACTAAAATTGTTGGCATGAAAACTTATCCTTCTTTAAAAATTTTAGCTGTGAAACAGCTAAACACTTCAAAATATTTTTGAGTATGTGATCATTCTATAATGACAAAGCCAAACAAGATAAGAAAGATACCTTTCATCAAGTAAGTGCTGCATAACATAAAGTTATTGTACCAAAATTACTGTCTAATATTAGATATATTTTCAACTCCAGGTCCAGTTTCTAAATGTTACAGGTGAAAATAAAGGAAATTAAAAGCAATTACACATCAGTGTTGGCCTTAATACAATTCAATTCAAAAACTATGAAAAATTACTTTGCAAACAGTATAGCACAACCATGAGCAAATAATATTATAGTGGTAAAATCAGTATTTGTATAAATACATGCTAATACTTTCATATGAGCAAATTAATAAAGTCTTAGCCAGAGTCATAGAGAATGAGTAGTAACATTATTTCAGCTGTTTACACAGACAAGATGAAATATGTCAGATGTCAGAATTATGCTATTTTTTTTAATTCTCTGAAAGAAAAAAGCATGTAGACTCCTAAGATACATTTTGGAAATTAAAAATTAATCCTTGCCTACCAATTTTCCAAAGCCAGTTGATTTAAAGTTTTTAATAGCAAACCTCTTCTGTGCAAAAGAACAATAGGATGGATAAGGAGTAAATCTCTTAAGATGTGGAAGGGAAAAAAAAAGAAGGATTGCTTTGCCAGAAGCCTCTTTAAAGGCACACAAAGAGTATATGTCCTAGTGGAAGACAAGAACACTAAACAGCATCATAAGCAATGAATTATGTTCATTCTGTCAGTGGAACGCAGCTGCCTCTCTGAAGATTGACTTATCTACCTAAAACTGGAGGAAAACCATAATCTTTGTGTCGAGTTAGCTTCCAATACAGTGTCAACATAGCGAGTGGATTTAGATGATTGACAGGTCAGACAAACGTCAGTGTTGCTACAAAGAGGTGGAGGCAGGACTCACATCCCCAGTCCATATCAGCTCACCTGCCTCATGGTTGCCTCATTCCATTATGAATTTTACAAGAACAGCAACAAAAATCATTTAATAACACTAATCATTTAACGTGTGTTTTGTCACCTCCACCCATGTACATTATTTTAATTCTAAAACTAAAAGTAGGAGCTGAGTGCTCCCACTTCAAAAGCATGCAAAAACATACCTAAGCACAAGAATGGTCCTCCTTTGAGAAGTTTTAACTCCATTAAAACTCCCTAAGATTAGTTTAGCCAAAACTTAGCAATGGACACGGTAATCAAAATTATGAAGATTATTAAGGTGTTCTAGTCCTTAAGAAACCAAAAGGGCACATGTCCTGGAAACCTCCTCTCAAGACATAAAATCAGACATGCTTTGGTAAGTTAATAACACATAATATTAAAGCTCACATAAGCAAAAACCTCACAGATTTGGAGAGAAAGATGAAGCACTGCTGGCTTTTGTCCTGAGATGGAAAACCACTGTCCTTCAGTAACCAACCCTTCAGGGTGCTGAAGCTACAGTAATATCATTTGCAGCAGAGGCTTTTAAAAAGTTTTTAGCATCCTCGAATTAAATTTAATTCTATTAATGAAGTTGTTATATTTACTAATAACAGTTCTTTTTGCTTCAGCCCTATGAAAAAACAGCTATTTCCAATAATTGGCTAACTATTTTAGGCAGTTGCTAAAAAACTGCATCCTGATGACCCACAGAGAATAATAATAATAACAATAATAATAACAATAACAACAACATTGTGCCCCTGCTCACTAGGAGCTTGGCTTGCTAATCCATCTCATGTGGTTTACTGCACTGTCAATCCACTGATGCTTCTTGTTATTCATAAGAGTTGGAGCCACATTTGAAACAAAAACTTAAGGCAAAAAAAATCCTTTCCATCTTATTGCAGACACCCTAAAGTATACCACTGGGATTTTTTTTAACAGATTATCTGCAGACTCTCTTTTCCCCCTTACAATTATGGTGGGTTTTTTTTAAACTCCAGGAAAAAATGCAAATATTAGAGAGCATAACTTCCTTACTTAGCTTCTGTTTCTGTACATAAACTAACTGCATCATATGAACAAAACACAATTTTAAAATTCCTTTAGCAAAACACAACAGTATAAGCTTTTCATTTTACTTAAAATTTTAAAGGATATTTCGAAAAGCCTCAAAACTTCACAAATGAGTAGCAAAAAGAATTCTTTTGGATACCTACTTTAATAATCGATGGCATTTTGGAGTTGAGGTTATCATAAGTAAAATGCAGACGAGTCCTGAAGGAACACTTGTACAGCAGAGGTTCCTGGTAAAATTCAATTTTACCACTAGCATTTCTCTTATCAAGACATACTGTGCAGTCAGAAAAGTTGATCATCTTCCTCAGTACTAGATCAGTGGCTTTTAAAAGAAGTGTATAGGTTAAAAAAATATACTGCATATGAGAAGTAAGTTGTGCATACAAGTTCTTAACTAGAAGAAAGCAATACAAGACAATTTTAGTCATTATTTAAATCAAAGGACTTGCTTATGTGACTGAAGAGAATCAAAGTACTGAAGTAGTGAAGCAAAGTACTTGCTTATGTGACTTAAGAGGATCATTTCCTGTGTCAGGCTTTTTATGCAGAATGCATAGGAAGTGAGGACAAATTAGTTACACCCAATAAAAATGTTCACCCTGCCTGCTGTAACTTAGCTCCTCTTATAAAAGAAAAGTACTGTTTCACGTGGAAGCATATAATTACTATCATTCTCATTATTCTCACAGAAATAGTTTTACATATTAACCCCAAAGTTTTCTTTTGACCCTTCCAAAAGAAACAAAAGCTTTTATAGTGATCTTAACATGAAATATATTTTGTGATTTTGTCATATTAGTTTGTAATTATTTTAGCCAGAACAAAAAAATAGGTTCAGGAAAACATTAATTGAATTCTGTAGTCTACCTGAAATTTTCTGTGTGATCTTAGCACAGTTACTGTGCCTCAGTTCCACGTCTAGCCAATGTCAGTAAGAGCACCTAGACTTACAGGTGAGAGCTGGCAATTCAAGGACTGAAACATTCAAACACTGAAGACCAAGATAAAGAGTCAGAAGTAGGGGGCTTTCTTCCCCTGAGAATGTGAAGTGAAATGAATCGTGTCTTGCAACTGGTATGCTGTGCTCACTACCGTGAGCACATTTTTACTGCCTCTCTTGCCAGCCTGTTGAGGGTTATAAGATCATCACAAACAAGTGCAATGGAATGCCTTAATGTGCTACTGCTCACTCACAAAACTTGCCTAAGCACTCACTGCCAGCAGCAAGCACTAATTCAAACACCATCACAGGATGGCAAGTTTGAGCAGAGGACAACACATCCTGTATGATTATCTGTGATCAGACAAGGATGTAGTATAAATCAGTCTATATTATTACAGTTGGATCATCAGAATTAAGGTAAGGCCAAGAGAATAAACTGACTGGAAATCCAAACAGACATAAATTGTCCTACTTCTGATAAAAAAGAGCCATTTTTATATGACTTAATAATTTCTGTATGAATTTAAGAATGCCTCCACAGTGATATGTAAAACTAAAAAATATCTACTCACCAGAGATGTCCATAAATGCTCGATCCCAAAACTCATCCACTGTATAGCATTCTGCAGAAGTGATATTGACTGAGAGAACAATATCATCCTCCACATACTTTAATATGAGATTGTTGATCACAATGTTGACATTATTTACAACACGCCTAATCAGACTCTGAACATAACCTATAAATTGAAACAAATTCTTGGCAATGATAAGGAAGAAATGATAAACTCATTTATTTAGTAAAAAAAAAATCATTATTTCAATATATTTATTACTCTCAACTTGCATTCTTTTAAAAAATTGAAACTTAAATAAACTTTATCATTTTTACCCAAAAATTAACATGACTTAAAACTCTTTAATATTCTGTGTAGTTGTTAAGTCAATCAGCATCCTAGAAATGCAAGATACCATGAAAAAAGTTGTTAAAAACTATGAATACAATAGAGCATATGATACTAATTAACTTCAAAACTAATTAAGAAAACAGAACACTATAGTTTACTGTAGACAAAGAATTTTAACAATTACTTTTTTACTTGAGAGATATTTAGAAATAGGTTTGGAAAAGTGAACACCAGCTGCTAGGTTCCTTTTCAAGTGTGGATATATTAAGCCTAGGTGCTCCCTCAGTTTTTTTATAAGTTAACTAAGCATTAACACACCTGGTACTCCTCATTCTAAAACCTCATATATCCACATCTTGTTCAGTAAGACCCCTGTAAGATGTAAAAAAACCAATTTCTGTCAACAACCCAAATAGTAAGCACCTGCACTGCAGCCTGTTGGGAAGAAATCCATTTACATGTTTTTTTACCATTTACATGTTTTTAGACGTAATGTTATTGGAAAAATCATCTCACCTGGGAATTCACAGTATGTGGCAAACATTCATATTTTTAACAATATCATAAAGAAATTAAATACTACCCATATTCGTGTCTTTCATGTATACCTGAACCTAACTGTGGACCCAACTCACTTGTGCTAGAAAAAAGCAAACCTTAAAATTTCTGTTTTCAAATTTAACACATTACACACATCTAAAAATTCATTTAATAGACACTATCGAGTTCTAGTTTGATGACTATGCTGAAAAAAGCTAGCTAATGATAGAGGCTTAAATCCACAGGCTTCAAGAGCAGTTTTTTGAAACTTGTATTAAATAAAACTCCTTTATGTCAACAATTTTAATTCAAATTAAAGATTAAAATGAACATCAAAACATTGTCAGATAACTAGGAAAATATGCAAGTTGCTACTTCCATTCTACTCTGCTTTTTCTAGGTATTCATCTTTTTCACATTCACATATAACTTTTCACTTTAGGGTATATGGAAAGTTTTACCATTACATAAGTGATTTTCTTGAATTCCACAATTAAAAATTTGCCCAGCTGACATAGGACACTATTTGTTTTTTTCAGGATTCAAAGACCTCAATGACCAGAAAGAAGAAATCCAGAAATAAAGTCAAATTCAATGTTTTCAGAGCCTAGTATTGTCAGATTTCTAACATAATCTGAATTGGCTTTTTCTGCATATCAATCTAAAACTACTAAAAAATACATGGAATAACCTGTTTTTAAGGATTTTCTCACTGACCCCTTCAAACAATAACATTTTTCGTTTATATGAACTCAGAAAACCAGATGTATTATTTCAATAATTAAGGGGCATAAGAGACCCGTATTCATCACTAGAGTGATGTAAACCAGCCTGTACAAAAACAGAAATCAGCACAAGGCCTTTAGCTCCTTGTCCTAATTTCAGCATAGAAATATTTTTGTAGACTATTTAACTAGCAACTATAAAATTATAACTAGTTATTTAATTATGATTTCAAAGCAAGCTACTAATTTCATTGAGAAAAGTGAAGCTGTCTCTCCACAGGTCCAAAGTTTTTTCAGTATTTTGCTGTCAAGGGTCTTTCAGGAAAAGAGCAATACCATTTTCACCTGTATGTCTTTCTGGCTGAGTGCATTAAGAGAGGAAGCAGGGTCCTATCTTCCAAAAAAAACAGGGGTCATGGATTTGCTAAAAACTGTCTATGGAGATATTTCCAAGCTAGTGGTATTGTTGAAAGTATCATACAAAAACCAGCTTCCTGATTAAGTTTAGCTTCAAATATACTAGAAGCAGATTTTCACATGTGAGGAACAGTCTTTTAAGAAATTGTAATTCCTACAATTCAAAACAAAATAATAAAAACATCAGTAAGTTCATGTATAATAAAGGGTTTGTTGCTTTTTCGTGTTTGGGGTTTTTTTTTTTTCCAAAAGGCTTTTGTTTTAAATACAACTGGGAAAAAGCAGGTAAAGTTACTTATACACCTGTGATTTCTAAGAATAACACTATGAGCATCTTTGCCACTGAAATATAGGTTTTCTATGATAAGTGAATAAAACCACCAGAAAATCTGGGCTAAATTCTTTCCTGAGGTGCAACATAAAGTCCACAAATATGCTTTCTTCAAATTGTCCAGAACCCAGGAGGCTGCACTGAGCATTAAGTGCTACAAATTCAATATCAAATCCAACACTCAAAAAAAACTCTGTAGTCACAGAATCTATACCATCAGAGTAGACATATCTAAACAATTTAAGTTTAGCAGGGGTCTGTTGTTGCAAAGCTACATTTTTAGCTAAACCTCACCTCTGGAAATTAATCTCCAGGGACACTAAAACAAAAAGATAAATAAATCTTTAAAAAAAACATACAGCACAAATATGATACATGCATTTTCTAAGAACTTAAAAAGAAAAAAACAAAATACTAAGCAGATGACTCCACATCTTACTAAAATTCAGGATGTGCAAATTAAATCTTAGGACTTTTTACCACAAAGGACCTCTATACTAAACAGTATTTATCCACTCAAATTATTGCTATTTCTCCACTCAAAACAAAAAGCAAAGCCATCTGTATTTACAACTTCATAATTTACAATAATTAATACAACTGCATTGATACAATTTTGTCACAAGGCGGTAACTTACAAGAATCCTGCAAATGTCATTGAAGGAAATATATTCATACGATTTTTGGGTAGCCTTTGACTTTTGTTGTTTGCAGATGTGACCCAAAGAACCGAATTCCACAGGGCTGCCAGCTGAAGCGCTGTCCATGGTAGAAAATGGTTTCCCCCCAGTTCCACGCCCCTGGAGTTTACTGGATCACTAAACTCTAAGAGACACTCCAGCCCTGGCTCCTCAAGTAACCATTTCAAAGCAAGATGATACCACCTAGCACAGCATATTACACACACTAAATGTCAATGTTGTCTTTTGAGTCAAGTCAAGTATAAAGTTTCTGTTAACAAAAGACAGCAAGAAAGCCTCACAAAAAACTATCATATTTTTAAACTATCTAAAATTACATGACTCAAGACAGCAACTTCAATTCATTCCAGCACTCTCCAATTTTACTTTTCTGCATGAATCACCTCATATCCAAACTCAGAGGCCATAGTAATCAAATACATTGCTCCTTTCTACAAGTTCAGCATCCAAATTCCACATGCACATTGAAATCCCGTATCCAGGAATAAAATATTGGTGAAAATCTCCACTAGTAGATACAGGGCTCAATAAAAATCATTAATAAAACATGAGAGAGTTTGGGGTTTTCAGCCTGAGAAAGAGAAGTCTCCAGTCTCTTTATAGCAGCCTTCCATTACCTAAAGAGAGTCTACAAGAAAGCTGGAGAGGGACTTTTTACAAGGGCATGTACAGATAGGACATGGGATAATTGTTTTAAACTGAAAGAGGGCAGGTTTAGATTAGATAATAGAAAAAAATTCTTTATTTTGAGGCACTGGAACAGGTTGCCTAGGGAAATTTTTTTCAAGGCCAGACTGGATGGGGCTTTGAGCAACATGGTTGAAAGAAAGGTATCCCTCCCCATAGCTAGGGGTTGGAACTAGATGATTCTATGATGCTGCCTTGAACTATAAATGAGTTATGTGAATTTAAGAATTTGACTAAATCGAAAGAAAGGTTATCAGCATCAAACTACATTTTAATGTGATTTGGTTCTATTTTCTAACATACAAGTATTTCACTAACCTTTGTGATTTGTAGGTAGACAAAAACATAATAACCTAAGTCAAACACTGTGGCCATCTGAATAAACTTCTGTATTTGAGTTACACAAAAATACCTAACGAGTTTCTGAAATTATGAATTACCTGGAGGTAAATCAGGGTCAGGAGAAGCAGACTGCTGAACTCGTCGTGATTTTACTGCTGATTTCAAGCTTTCTGTGGTACTGCGGTTTGTTGAACTGGAACCACAACTTTCGTGGTCTTCCTGCTAGAGGAAAAGAAAGCAATGAAGTCATCTCAAACAGAGAGAAAATAAATGTGGGGAGAACTTGGTAAAGGTTCTGAATTTCGGTCACTGTTTTTCCATCAATTCAATCCTGTACTACAGAAGTTGACACAAAACAAGCTGGACAACATTAAATTAATCCTTTCACTAATTTAAGTTTAAAAAAGAAACCTGTCATTTAAATATTTATCTCAACTGAACATATTTCTTCTAGCTCCATTTCTGCTGAAACGTTCCTTCAGAGACAGAGCCCTGCAGATTACCAAAACAAGTATGAGAAACTACCTAATTGCATGAGCTTATATGCCTACTCATGAAACCACCTCAGATGGTTCCAAGATGTCAGACTCACATCCTTCCTAATACCACTAATTGAAACTGATTCATAAAGAAAAATATTTTTGCAGACTTCTATAACAGTAAAACATGACCCCAGAAAAGATAAATGTACTGAGGGCACCTGCTCCTCTTGAGCTTCTATATAGTTCATTCAACATAAGGAATTAAGAAGCAGAAACATAGCTCATAATTCCAGAATGTGATATAAGCCTTTCAAGATGAGATTTGCAGGCACATGAAAACCTTAATTAGCTGAATCTAGGATTTTAAATACAACAGTAGTATTCCCATTACATTCCAGAATGACAGTTTAATTACAAGAGTCAAGTATAAGAAAGCCAAGAGAAGTAATATTGTAAATATTCTTGTAAATTTATTAAAAGAACAGGTTAAAGAGGATGCAAACACAGCTTTTGACCTAAGCCAAATTACTTTGATACACATAGTGAAAAATGCTTTCTGGGTCATGCCACTGATCATATCATACAATTTGTTCACAAAAAGAAGCTTTGGGGAACAAATGTCAAGAAACACAGTATGAATTATAATATTCTTAAGTCTTCTTAACACAATAAGAAAGCAGCTTAAATGCTGCTGGGTTTTTGTACAGGGCAGATCATGTGTTTCTCCACGTGCTGCCTGGTATTTCTAATAATCTCAAAGAAATTACAAAAGGGAATCTTCACATTACTTGCTTTTTGATGTGGATTTTGCTTTCCATTGAAAAAAATTAATGCATGCAATGATACACTTTAAATGCAAGTCTACAACTTCAAAAGTAACTGAAGAAATTTTTTTCCTTCCACTTTGTACTTAGAACAACAAAACACAGAAATTCTCTGATAAAATGAAAAGACCATTTCACTAAGGAAAAAAAAAAAAAAAGAGCACTATAATCTTAGTTGGGGGAAAAATAAGGTTAAGGTAGAAGCTTTAACTCATTTGGGGCAATTGCACAAGACAGACGTACTCATCTATTAGAAGACAGCTTTGAAAGAAGGATGAGTTACCATAAAGGATTTGAGATTTTCTAGTTACTAATACAGTATTGAAAAGCAAGCTGCTGGATGCTTTTTATTTTATGGTTATTTGGCAATTTTAGTCATACAGGAAAGTCTCATTCCAGTGCTTAAAAACCCCATAACGGGTGTTAAGAATCAGCTCTGTTTAGAGGGCATTTGTTTGTTTTCTCATCTCTGACAAACTTCTGATACTTTTCATCAAGGAATGCAAGCCTCCGGAAGACCCTCCCTGAACTTCAAACTGTGAAGCAACTTCAGTAGAAAACCACCTTTCTCTTTAAGGCATACCTGACAGAGATAAAGCAAGAGCTTCAAGCTTTCATTAAGCCCAGCATGATGGAAGCCTCGTCATCGACATATATTTTGTAATCAGCAGAGCTCAACTCTCCTTCCTCTCCAGTTTACTCAAAAAACTTAGGTCACACACTCTTACTCCACTATTTTTGAGATAACTTTTAGATATACTCTTTCTTAGAAACTAGTTCACATGTAGCATAGAAATATTTTTTTCAGGTAAGACACTACACAACTTTTATGTTTTGAACTTGAAGAAAAGACCAAGCTCAAATACCACATTTCCTTCTTCCCCAAGCTCACTCATGGATTGCACAAAATGCTGTGTTGCAACTATTTAATGACTTGGTCTGATAGGATCACATTACACTTGACTTTTAATATTTATGTCAGCTACAAAATAAAGAGAAGGGGTAAGAAGGGGATGGGGAAGCTTTTTTTCTGAAGTGTTAACTCTATCAAGCCTGATTACATTCAAGTCTAACTTTTCTATCTACATACTGCTATAATTATGTTCAATACACGTTCTCAAAACGTCATAAAATCTATGCAATATTTTTGAGTATTATGAGCAAAGATTAAGTAAGAGTGGTTTAAGCTTTTACCACTTTGAGACCGCTAGGAATAAACACTAGCACTTTGGCTTTAGAGGGGGGATTGGTTTTTTAAAGGAAGGGGGTGGAGAATTTTAAAACAAAGTCTCAAATCTCAACCTATAAACACATTACATCCAATAAGCTTTTCATATTTCCCTGTGCCGCAAGTCTGTTGTGATGGAAAAACGGCTGTAAATCATTTACAGCGAGCTGGACCTAAACACAAGCAAATATGTACATGTTCCAAAATGGTGCCAAAACACAAAAATTTATCTCAGAAATATACCTGTGTGACTTAATCCACATGAAATAACAGAGTACACCTACACTTAAGAAGAATTCAACCTGACTGACATTTGAAAAAAGGGTGGGTTTTTTTTTTAATCTGGGATAACATCCATTCATTTCCTTATAATAGACAATTATCAAAAATATTTTTGGGAGCTGCAGGGATTGGTTTTGAGTTTTTTTGAGCATGAACATACACACCATTTATCACAACAGTTACTGATATTTTATAAGCCAAATGTATTCTTCAATTACTCGGAGATGATAAGAGTGGCCATGAACTTAAAAAAACTACACTCCTAAGTACACATATATCCAGAAGGTTTCTGTATCTGCACATTTCTGCTCAATGTTAACTTTAAGAGTACACTATTAATTTCTCAAACATGTGGTTGTCTCATAAGCCCAGAAGTAAAACATGTTCATTAAAGAGATGGGGAAAGTTCCAAGGAAACTGCCAAAACTAGCATAATTATGAAACTATTTAAAACTGGAACCAACTAGAGTCACACACTGTGTCTAGATCACAGTGATGTCATCAGAAACACCCAGCCAAAAAGCACTAAAATTACTGTACTCTCATAAATCCACCTCACACCAGATGACAAACATTTAAAAGTTGAAGTCAAAATCATAATGGTGGTGGGGAGTTACATTCTACAAGTGCTAATAACTATAGTCATGGTATGAGATTTGATAAACATCCATTCATTTTATCATTAATGAGAGTGATTCCAAACAATAGCCACAGCAGTGGAAAACTAAAAATACTCATGGTATATCTAGAGAGATGATTTTTAAATAAGATAACACATTTACAAAAGTATCTTTTCCCACTAGCTTGTATCATAAGCAAAGCCTAGAAAACTGAAATTTGAAGAAGAGGTCCTGTTTTGGGTTGTTGTTCTGCAAATACAACAAATGCAATTTTGCACAACCAGGCTCCTTTTTCACTTTTGACAGACATGTCAGATCCAGTAGCCAGCTGAAATATTTTTATGAAGCACTATGGTTAGTTCTAGATCTATGCAAGTCACAAGCAGCATGCTAAAGACACGAAGGCTAGTAAAGTTATATCCAAGTTTCTCAGTTAATTTTCTAATGCAATTTAAAAGTGTTATTGCAAGGTTTAGAGCAAATTACAATTGACAATACCTGAACACATAACAGATGAGGTTTATTTTTATCTTTCCTAATAAGTGGAGTTTATCATCTTTGTTCATTATTCTTTCCTTTATTCATTATGCTTTCCAAATTCAAAATAGTTTTATCCTTAAAAAAGACACGCTTTCTTTTTAAAACACACAAATCCTACTGATCGTGCAAGATCTCCAAAATGCCTCATCAGCATGCTTTATGGGAAAATAACCTTCTCTTGGAGATCACTTGGCTACTTATGCAAATACTGTCCCTCTGCCTTCATAAAACCAAGTTAGACAAAGAAAATTGGGTTCTATAGAAACAAAATAACATGACACTGTTTAAAACCAATGAATATTATGAATTAAAATTTTAAAACCCAAACTGATTCAAATTACCTACTACACAAACTACTACAAAAAGCAGAGAGCTCTCCATCCCCATTTTTTCCTTTTCCTCTATATAATTTGCTTTTTCTCACCCCTTATAATTTCTAAAACAATAAGCTTAATATCCTTTACAAGTCATTAAAAGATATCTATTCATATTTCTGTAAAATGTATTTTAAATGGCAAGATGCAAGAACTGGGGGAGTGGAATTATTTCCCACTAGTGGACAGTGCTCATATGGCCGACTAGTTGGCTGCCTGTGGCAAGACTAGAAGCAACATTCAGGATGTGTTCATTTTAGTGAGATATCAACTGGATAGTGGGAGTTCAGTGAAAAAGTGGCTGGACCACTGAGCTGAAAGGGTTGTGATCAAGTTGCAAGGTCCAGCTGATGACTGGTTACTTGTGCCACCCTACAGGGATCAGTACCAAGTCCATGGTGTTTTAACATGCCTACTGAAGACGAGATAGAGTGCACTCTCATCAAAACTGTGGATAGTACCAACCTAGGGAGAGGAACCAATGCACTGGTGGGCAGGGCTGCTATTGATAGGGTCCTTGAGGGGGTGCAGAAAGGGGCTATCAGGAACTCAGTGAAATCCAGATGTAAATGCTGAGTGCTGGAGCACCCAGGATAAAGATGCTCTGGAACAGCAGACTAAGAGCCAAACCGCTCGAGAGCGGCTTTTCAAAAATCAATCCAAGGGTCCCAGGGGCCAGCAAGCTGCCCATGAGCCAGCAGCATGTCCTTAATGCAAAGGCCAACTGTGTGCTGGGCTGTATCAGCAAGGGTGGACCCAGGGACACAATTATTCTCCTCCCTTAGTTCCCTGTGGGACACTGTATAGAATACTGCACCCAGCTGAGGGCTCTCGGAGACACACCAGAAGCAGATCTATAGAGGACCACCATGGTGGTTTAGGGCACAGAAGCAATCTCCTGTGCTCTCTCTCAGGGGAGATTGAGATAAATTAGGGGTGTCCAGCCTGGAGAAGGATGATACTACTACTGCCTACAGCTACATACTGGGAGGGTACATACTGAGAGAAGTGGGAGCCAGACTTTGCCTGTTGCCACTCATCTTTTCGTGGTACAAATCTGAACGGTGCAATTCCAAGCAGGGCAAGCTGGTTTTCATCATTTGGAGAGTGATCAAGTATTGAACTGGCTGCCCAAAGTGGTAGAGTCTCAGTCCTTGGAGTTATTCAGCACTTTGCTGGCCAAGCCCTGCAGCAACCCATTCTAATTGGATTTGCTTTGGGCATGAAGCTGGACTAGATCATCACCAGAAACCATTCCACATTGCACTACGATTCCTCTGCATGTGAAAATGAAACAAAAAGTAATACAATTTTTTGAAAACATAATCTTTAAAATACAAAAGTTTCACTAAAATGGTAAGCACCATCAAGATCTTGCTTTCAAAAGGATATCTGGTTCTTTTCCACTGCTATACACTTGCTAATATGCATTACACATAAAAAGATTCATATTACACTTCTAACCTTACAATACTTCTGCTGCCTAACATAGGTTATGCTTAGAAATTAGAACAGAAAATTAATTTTATTATTTTTTTCATGAACAGCAAACAAGAAGCATAACACTGAAAAAGAAAATCCAGTGACCCACATATGACATCTGTACATCTTTTGCAAGATGTGATTTAATAGTCTAACACACATTTACTAATTAAAATTTTACATAATAATTACATAATAATTTACATAATAATTTAAAATTATGTAAATATAGGCTTATTTCAAAACTACGACAGTGTAAAATATTTAAGACAATTTAGCCAAATCAGGCTGTGCTCCAAGTTTGCAGAATAGTTAAGGAATTCTGTATTACATACAGAAATTATAGATTCTATATACTTCTAGTACTTTCAAAAGACTATTTGAGATTGCACACTTTTTTTTCCACTGTAACAAAACTCTATTTTAAATCTTTTCATATCACATACCTCAGAGCAAGTACTCAGACTGAGCTCTGTCTTTCTCTATGGCAGACAAGAACATGCTGGAAAGTCTCTTTTTTTCTGCCAGAGTGTTTTTCAGTAGTATTTCATGTAGAAACATGTCACAAATAAAGTCTTAATACTATGTCCCAGACTACAAAGGAGAAATACCAAGGAATTTGAGGCATAGATGCAGGGAGTGGGGCAAATAAACAAGGTTTAAGTCTGGTTAAGCAGAACAGACAAACTGGAGCAATCAAGAAACAATATAAACAAGGTGTCAGACTCTATTTGCCTCTTGTTGCATATGATCTTGGCTGATGTTAAATTAACAGAAACAACCAGCAGCAATGGCCAAGGCACATGTAAGATACATGCATGAGATGAGGGTGTTACATCCACCTCCCAATGTTAGCATAAGCCTTGAGTTAATTCAATGTTAGCACAGCACAATGTGCTCCAAAACAGAGGTACAAGTTAAAAATCCACACAAAAATCCACACAGGCTAAAAAGCTGCCACAGCAGCCCCAAAGGTAAGCCAGGAATCTTTGTAAGGCATCTGTTGCACTGATACCACAAAACATGTGCCATCTTCCTTCTGATTTCTGGACAACAAGATCTCCCTGTGATGTTGCTACTGTTTTGATTAGCTGATTATCCAGGCTATTTGAAAGGAATATTCCTTTGTTTACAAGAAAAGGAGCTGTCAGGCGTCTGAAAGCCCATGGTGATACAGTCATGAAGCCAAAGATAAATAGAACAGGCTGTTCTCACTAAGTGGTTCCCAGAAATATACCCCAATTTCTCAACACTTGAGACAGAGTAACAAATAAAATGATTTTGCAAGTTCTTTTTGAGGGCAGTTGTACAAATATCTTCTTTCTATTGTGTAAAGAAAGTTGTATTATAAACTGTTAACTGATCATCTAGTAAAGTTTCTGATACATTTACTGTAGTTTTAAAAAATTATGAGGCCACCTACCATGATGTAAGTGCTTTTTAATAGAAATAAACATCTCAAAACGACTTTTCTGCAATTTGTCCTAGGATAAGCTTTTTCAAGATTTCATTCTCTTGTGTTACAGGAAGTTTGTGCAGTGCTTTACTTGGGGGTATATAGGTGGGGTAGTGTTAATTCTGTAACATTGTTCTGCATTTAATATCAAACAATGTAAAGTCTGACCCATGACTAGAGCTCTCAAAGCTACAAAAAAAAACCCCAAAACCAATCCAAAATAAGAAATATTACAGCAGCAACTGGCAGCTATACTCAAAATTTGGCATCACTGTAGAAGCAAAGATGGAAGGGATAAAAAAAGTCAATTCTGAAATGCTTGTTCCACGAAAGTCACAGTGCATAGAACTCTAACTCAGTAACTCTCACACCAGGTTAACTGAAAGGAAAAGTCAAGAGGAATGACATAACAGAAAGGTGACCTTCTTCAGCAAAATTGGTAATGTTGGCTGAAATGGGTCATTCTAGCCCATATATTCTCTGTGACTGAAAATGAGAACGGAGAATGACTGAAACAGTTTAACACTGAAGGATGGGGAGAAGAGGGTGACAGAAAATACACTCAGAAAAACAGACTGAAGCCTAAGAGAAGTGGCCCACATTTCTATTTTCTTTTCCAGCCTGTGTTCAGAAACAAGCAAATATAATAAAATTAAGAGTGATAAAAGAATGGATACCTATTTCAAAAATCTCTTGAAAATTAAATCACAAAATAGGATATATATTTCAAGTTTAAATAATTTATCTCCATACATGAAAACTCCAGATCAGTCTGACAGTTCCACTGTCATCCAGCCTAACACACAATTTAGGGCCTGTCAGAAGAGCATCTCACCCTCTTCCAGGTCCAGCTACCGAACTGGCCAGCACTAAAACAAACATACATTTTTCTTACACCACCTGCATACATTTTCATGTATGCTATTTTGGAAGACACTGTACCAAAGACTGGACATATTCTCATCCTTGTTGCAGGCACCTTGAAATACTGTGAATGGCTGAGAAGCTCTTCTCTAGCATTTATCAAGTCTGTTCCTGCAGCGTTCACCACAACATCAAAATACCACTGTAAGCATGGCTCAGTCACATCACTGATTCATTAAACAACACCTGGGAACCATTAGCAGAAGTTTGATCCATTCAGGTCACTCTCATACTCTCTTCAACCTGCCAGAGGGCTAGCACTAGTCTCCAGCACTATTTCAACTGGCCCCAGACTTCACTAAGACATCACTTTCCTTTGTGGTGTTAGATGATTGATGGTATTTGTTTCCCTGCATGGTTCTGGTGGGTTGTAGTTCAGCTCTGCTTCACACTTTCTTTAGAGGGTATTTTCCCCTAACACGTTTCCTACTGGATTTTATTAGAAAGCCAGACCTCATGTGCAAGAATTCTCTCCACCAAGCACCTGCCAAGGATGTAGTAATAATTTTTATTACAACATAACCTTGCCACCCATTTCCTCCAGAGAAAGGTAGAATACTGTCCAGACCAAATTTTCTCCTAATCCCAAACACTACTGAACAGCAGACCTACAGCAGGGTCCCAGCAAATTGAGTAATCCCCAGCTCTCAAATTTCCATCATCACAATAAACCTCTGATATATAACAGTGAAAGGCCTGAGGCACAAAGCTTTGCCTGGAGAACTTGCTATCCAAGCAAGCTCTTTTCAGTGCTGAGCATCATTTGGCTAGTGCTTGGCTTTTGGCGGGTGCTGGGGATGGAAAGAGAGCAAAGAGGTAATGAAATGGCAATGAATTATACATGCCAATGTCAGAAGGAAGAGTATATCACTAGGGTCCCTCCAGCTGCTATTGATTTTCACAAGTGTTTAGGTTATGCTTACAGTGACTAATTCTCCATCAGAATTGTTTGAAACTAGCAAGTTCAAAATGTCATGGGGCAGTGCAAAAGAAGCAGAGAAGGCTGAATGATAAAGCCATGCATGTCTGGTTTCCTTATGATTTCAATTTAAAATCCAAACTAACTGAAAAGCATTTGGGTCAGAGATTTTAGCCTAGCAGTCCTTTCTTCCTCAGTTACTGTCCAAAATAAGTCCGAGCCAAATCTGTGCTTGTGGCCATTCTTCACAGAACCCACAACAGGGACTTTTTCCCAAGGTAGTACCCTTCAGGACATTTTTGCCAATACAGGGAGGTTCAAGTCAAAAGATTGTTCAGCCACAGGCACAGGAAGACTGAACTGCTTCAGCTTTCACTGTATTCTGCAAATTCAGAAGTATGGGCATTTCACTGAAGAAAAAGTGAGATCTCAGCATACAATACAATCTACAGAAGGAAACTGGAACACCAAAATAACAGTAATAAAAAAATTCTTCTCCTTTTCAAAAACTAAGCACAATCTTTACAAAAATAATAGCAATGGCTTTTCTAGTGCTATGTTAAGACAAAAGTTCATTTTCTAACTTACTTCCAATAGTTCTTCTCACATATGCTTTTCATGCATTCTATGAACATACATGTAATTGTATTAATTCAATGTATGAATTCAAACAGCTTTAAGAAATTAAAATCTACTGAGTACATCAAATTTCAGATACTTCCATACATGTCTGAAACATAATTTCTCTTAACTTACATAGTTTCCTTATTTGCCAGCTGATCAAATTCTAAACACAGAAGCCTAGTTGAGAGCTTCATTATTTAGTTATCTCAAGCAAAACTTCTATACAATTTCTCAAAATGGTTGTCTTTAAACTTTCAAGTACACATTAATAGCTCTGCTGTATTTCTAACAACTCACTTCCAAATTTGTACTTGATTTTTATTCTTTGTTTTTAAGCTAAACTTTAGACACCATGATGGAGAAGAACAGATTTTTCACCAAATGTAATTTATCAATTACATCTTATTTAAATAACATTATTTAAAACTATTGGACTAAACTACAAAGCTGGCTGAATGGCTGCAAAAACTTTCTAGTTAATCAATGTTAAAGAGTACACATAAAAGCAACTTACCCAAAACACATAGTTACAGGTTTTCTACTTATAATCAGTCTTTTCTTTTTCAATTGTCAGTCTGTAATGTGTAGAGCATTTCAGAGAACTTATTGCTATTTATAATGCTCTGCTTTTTAAGTAAGAAAGCTTTTGAAACATTAACTTAAACCTAAATAAACAGTAATTTATCTTCTAAAGCAGCCAGCAGTCTATCACACCAAACCACCAGAATGCTATACATTAAGTCAAGTGCAGCTGTCAGCACTACACTGTAAATGTTGCAAAGTTTTAAAAGAGATGTATATATTATAAAATTTAATTTTTTAATCACATTGGTTAATTTAAAATACAGTGTGCCTCCTGTCAGGCAGCATGGACTCTATACCACGATTCAACATTTGTTATTTTTTCCACTGAATACCACACTCATGTCACTTCCTTACAGAAATTTGAACGTTCAGAATTCAAATATGCATTTCTTAACACTAACTAAAGGGATGACTTTCAACATCAAATAAAAACAAAACACCTTCTTCCACATCTGTGCCAATCATTTTGAATGGAAAATATTTTTTATCCTTGGTCGAAGTTGCAATGAATAAGGACAGGTTTAAAACAAGGTAGGAAAGTGAGTGTCAGAAAGAAATGAAGTTGAGTGCCTAAGGGAACAAATTACAAACATTCTGAAAGGAGCTAGAGAGACAGGACTGTTACTGTTTGGGCTCAACTGCAACTCCAGCCACGTGCAACAGGAAGAAATTAAAAACTGGACAACAGGATGGAGAAATAAGATTGAAAACAACTTGGGGAAAAAATATGTATGTGGGAAAGTAAAAAAAACCTTGGAAATATCCTCTAATCTCACATAATGCCAAGAAGGAAAGCTCAGGGAACATTTAAGAAAATACTGTATCTTGTTTCAAATCAAAACATGGAACAATATTTGTAACAAAACTACTGAATAACATCAGCCAAGAAATAGAAAGTTAAGAAAGAAATTCAACTCACAGAAATATTCTCTTAGATCATTAATTCTTTGTTATTTTATCTTTAGTTTACATTGTGAGATCTGTTTTATAAATTTAAGTTCAACAAAAGTAATTACAAGTAACATACCATTAAGTCATCAACTCATTCAGGTTTCACTAACACTTAATTTACATGGTATATACTGGTTACAGTGGTGGATAGTTGTAGCACCTTCAAAAACTAACCTAAGGTGTACTATTCAAAATCCTATTAATTCATGTAAGTGCAATTGCTTTCACGTCAAACTAAAAGAGAACTTTTCTTGACTGATGCTTTTTATCTGCAGTCCTGAAGAGAAACAGATAGTTTCATTAATCAGAAGGGAAATGCCTCACTTTATAAGTCTTTCTGTAAACTTTAGATAATACCAATAATTTAAGGACAAGGACAATCGAGGACCGTCCACCCGTGGCAATCACCCAGGGATCACGTTCATGCTTTAGCACCCTCCTGTGGCACAGACCATGGTCCCTTCCTCCTGAATCCACCATACACAGACAGACATCCTCCTTTTGTTCTATCCAGGCAGATCTCCTCACTATTCTCTTCTTTCTCCTTCTCCCTCAAACAGCCTGCAGACCAAATCTTTACCACAGAGTAAACTGAACAAAGTTGGAAACTGTTAACCATCACTTCTGAACATGTCTTACATACCATGAAAATAAATATCCAAACAGTATTTTAAAAACTATGTTTGTTCAACAAAAAGTATTGACACACACAGATTTCTAAAGTGTTCTGGAAACACAAGGCTCTAAAACACATCACTTTGAGTCATGCTTTATTCTGGAATCTTGCCATAGTTGTCAAGACTTACTGTTGTGGGAGGAACCCAAGTTCGTGATTCGTTGAACAAAGAGATGAAGTATTTGTTTTGTACTTTATAAGAAAAAAATACATCTAGCTTCATATAGTTAACAGGCCTGAACATTTTTATTTCCAAATTTCCTGGCAAAGAATGCAGGATGCAAAGAACCACACACCTCCACTTCACACTGAACAAATATTGAAGCACTGAGTGCCTAAATAGTCCTTTTTGTGCGTGTGAGTCTCAAAATCCGACTGTAAGCAGTAATAAGAGGTTCAAAGAAACAATATACTGCACATAAAGGAAGTTTTACCACAGGACATGATTGTGGCAGTGGCACATATCTTACTGATATGTGTCTTAACACAGTCACACAAGGATTTCTAAATATCCATGGCTTTAAATATACTGACTGTGCTTCCTACACGGTGACTTTCTGTGTTTCTGGAAACACCATGTGGCAGTTGGAATGTCATCCCAATCCTGCTTCCTCTGTGGAAGCACACAGGCATACTTATATGTGGGTAAATACTTGTACCAAATGATGAAAAGCAGTTTTTTATCCACAGGTCTTCTTTTTTTAAGCTATCCCATACTCCAACAAGCATTATAATGAAAAAATACAGTTTAAGTAGAAAAAAATATATAAAAATAATTTAAAATACAATTAAAGAGTTGCAATTTCAATGTGGTGACTAAAAAAGATAAGATGCAATACTGGAGATAGACAACCTGTGGGGTCCAGTAGCTCTTTGAAACATAAGTTAGTAACAATGCAGATTAAGAAAAAAGAGTAATTCTATTATGAAGCCAAAGGTTCATGCCAAATCATGATACAGGGTATTTTAAAGTTATCAATTGTATGTATAATTTTACAATTTTCATAAAAACTCTAGATGACAAAAATAAAAAACCTAGTCACAGTACCATCATTTAACTCTTTATAAATCTTTACAACATAAATATCAAAGCCAAACTTATCTACAAATTTAAGTTATGAGTATTTCATACAGATATACAGATGCAAGCTTACCAAAGTGTCTTTTGCAACTAAAAATTAATATGTTAACATATAACTCAAGGATACTTCCACTTCTACTGTTCTCTTGTGGTTGAATTATAATCGCATCATGTGTACACTTGCCTATCATAAACCCTCTGCTCCTTTTTGAAAATGCACTATATTACAGTCCTTAATTACTTTCAAAAAAGATTATTTCATTAAGGTATTTTGGCAATGCTCATCATGTAGCATATAAATAAGAGATTAATATACACACAGTATATGTAGACATGCTTATAGCTAAACCAACACACAGCTACATGTGAGTTTCTGCATGCATACTTACATATTTATAAACTTTTGCTTAAAGTGCCAGATATCTAATATCATTATCTATTAAGACATTGTTTTAGAACTTCTTCCATGAACACAGTATCCCATAACTATCTCCATGGACAAAATTCATACTACAGTTTTTCCCCTAGATCCAGTATGCAAAATAAATTTAAAAGAAGAAACACAGAGATCCCAAATACAGCACATTTTTCACAAGTAATCTGTGTTCCTGTAATCAACTTTGCAAAATACTGTATATTTTTGCAAAATACTAATATTTTTGGTAAGAAATATTAAATAAGTGACATTTGTCCATGTTATTTACAGTGTTCTACTTAAATAGGGAAAAAACTTTGTATTTAATCAAAAACTTTGCATGTTATATGTATTAGATCAGGGAGAAAAATTTTGTCTGTTACTACTGCAACCAACATCCACAACTTTTCATAATTAACCCTGTAAATTAATGATCTTTACCTGGGATGTTTTTTTCCCCCACTCAAACTCACACTTCAACATGAAACATTTTCCTGCTATTTTCCTGATCAGGTTTTTAAACTATATAGATATTTCAGGTTTTTTTGTCTAGTAAACGAGTGCTAAAAACATACAATTAAAAACACATTTATTATGTAAGAATTGCTTGATTTAGAAAACCAAGCAGAGCTTAGATTTTTCTTCAAAATGCAAGCCATCTTCACCACTACATCATTTTAGGTCAATCAGAACCAAAACACATTTGGATTTTCAATAATATATTGAATAATATAATCTTCTTGTATCAGACTGAAGACTTCTTATGCTCCAAGCACAAAATCTCTCCAAATCTAATAGGCATGACATGACATAGCAGAAGACTAAACACATTTCTTAGTTTCCCCATGATAAGGCCAAGTGGTTTTTTTTTTTTCTAGAATAAAAGCTTTGCGCTGCAATTAAGTGCTAAAGATGAACATAGCAGCTTTTCATTTGCTGAGAGTTTTGATCAATATAAATCACTGATAACATCACATTAGTTACCTCTGATTGGTATGTTGAAATAAGATGCACAGCACTAATTTTCAAGGGGTCATATCAAGACATTTACAGACAGCAACCATTTTCATTATTTACACATTGCTAGAATCAGAAAAGATCTTGAAGGCTAAAGCAGACACATAGAAAAGGCTGGGAATCACCAAGTTTCAAGGTACTGCACCTTATCACTCTTTCCTTATCAATTTTGATTTACAGCTGCAGAAAGCAACTACAGAGAGTAAATTCTGGCAGTAGCTTGGGGTCCTCCTAAAAAAATGACCTAAGACGAGGGGAACATTTCTCTTACACAGAACACCTACATGTCGTAAGTTTTTTGAACAAGAATAAATCCTCACAAAAATATATTAACCGATTCTAAACTTCAAAAACCCCCAAAAAATTGAGGACCTCCAAAAGGATTTTTTGCTGACTGCTGCATCAGCAGCATGGAGGACAAAGCTGCAGGAAAGAAAGACAAAGCACTGAAAAGTAGTGGAGTTTTTCAGTTGAATTAAACAAAAATTCCAAGAGCTGCTTTTGAGTCTAAAAACTGGGCATGTTCAACATAGCTCTGAGGAAACAAATATGCAGAAATAGATGGTGCACATCACATCCCAGAGGACCTGAGCAGCACCAGTGTGCTATTCACTCCTTTTCTGGTCTCTACTCCCTTTATTCTGTCCCTCACTGCTCCTATGCAAATACTACACTTGGTTTAATGCACTCTGTTATGCTAAGTCCACCCAGCCACCCATATTCATACAACCAAAAGATAGATATATAACTCATCTTAACTAATATCTCAAAGTATACACCAGCCACAGACCATTAGTCCAGTTGAGTCCTTTCCTAGCTTTACTACTGTTAAAATTGTCAAATTAAGGTGTTCCAACCTCTGTTCTAAGTTTGGAACACAAAATGTTCCTCCTTTTCCTAATGTCAGGAGGGAACAGTGGGAAGTACACTATTTTTGCCTTCCACATTATAGTTTCATGCTGTTCCCCTGCTGCACAGAGCACCAGCCCTGTGGCATCATATACATCAAAGAGAATCATAAAATCAACATGAGGAAGTTTCCTCTTATACTTCCAAACATCCAAGGAGATGTTCAGTTTCCTAGGGCTGCTTAGCCCACAAACATCCTGAACAAGTTTTTAAAAAATGCTTCATAAGTATATCCAAGAAATGCTTTTAGGCACCAGACTAATTTTTTGGGTGCCATATTTTAATCCACAGAAGAAATGTGACTTAGGTAACCCTTTAGATTAGGGAAAATTAGTTCAATTTATAGACATCTTCTTGTAAGAAAATCAGATGAGATGATGAAAAAGCTCCTGCTGGTGATAAAACCCTATTCATCCAGGATGGTAGGAAGCTTTTTCACAATTATTTATTCCAATATTGACTACTGAATAGTGCCCAAAAAAATAGCCAAAAAACTAGCAGATGATCAGAAATAGAAGTGAGATACCACAAGGACAACAAAATACAAAGGAAAATGAAAGCAAAATGGTAGAAACAAAAAGCAAAGTACTTTTTAAAAACAGCATCTTTAATGCAAAAAAAAAAAAAAAATACAGCCTTCAAAGAGTGCAAGTGATAGCATGGCCAATCCCTTGGCTTAATCTAAGAAAGAAAAAAAAAAGCAGTAGACATTGCCCATATTCTCTGATATATCTCTTTTGCAATGTAAAAATCAAATGTGTGGTTGTCTCTCTATAAGGTTTTAAAGGGATCAGAATTTACCAAGTGGCTTATGACACATATGATATATAAGTTTACTAAAATAGTTTGGAAGAAGCTATGAAAACTGGTCTCTGAACAACAGCCAAACCAAGGAGCATGAGAAAATTCCCATTAACATCTTGCAGCAATACTTCAATCAACTACAAAATACTAGAGTGGAACTGTACACAGTGGTAGACCTTAGTTCCAGCATTATTAAATGGAAAAAGAAACCTCACTCACATTTGACAGTAAATTTTAATTTGGCATCTGAATGTAAAAGTATGTCCAATAATATATTTTGATCATATAAAGACAATTACATATACAGCTATTACTAGATATGTATTAAATACTGCAAGACCCATAAAAGTTATTGGAAACAGGTTTTTCCCCACACTAATGTACAGTAATTTAGATGACTACCTTTTAAACCATCTTTATATCCCACAGCACAATGTTCAGAAACCAGGTGCCAGCGTGCACCTCAGATAAATCAGGAACAACTGGATGTAAGAGAACCACATGAGACAATGTTAGTAGAATGAAGAAGCTATGTTAGAGCATTTCAGATAAGCAATGAAAGGTATCTTTGTTACCTCAACACATAGAGCAAGATTTGGGTTTTCCTTTCCTCCCTCTCACCCTTTATTTCTGGAGGAAGGAGCTTTGTGTCTCAGGCAAAAGAAGCCTGAGTTTCTGAGTTACTCTGCCCCAGTATTACCTTCCAAGCAGAGTCTGGGACATTCGCCAACTTGGGGTGGCAGGTCAGCAGTGGGGGGGGAAACTAAATTCCATAAACCTTTTGCTGAAATCCATACAGGTGGATTATTGTAGCAATATTACAAAATACCACCATGAGTGTATAACAGCAGCTTGTTAAGAGATATTCAGTAAAACATTTTATTGAATAAGAGTATAACAAAACCAGCTACAGCAATCCATGCTCCCCAAAGAATCATTAAAGTACCTGCTACCCACATGGTGTTCTGTGTAAATGCCACTAAGTACAGAATTAAAATGGTTAAGTACTTTCAAATTAATCTTCGGCCAGGCAAACTATTGGTTTCAGAATTTCATTAAGAGCAACACATATCACAGCAACAAAACACACTGGGTAAAGCTACTGAACTACACAAGTTCTGACAACTGGAGAAGCTGCTGGGCCACAGACAAGGTGAGGGAAGAGCCACGGACAGCAGGGGTGAGATGGCCAGCCTTGGGAGACAAGGACATGACAGAGTTCTCAGCAGTTACAGCAAGGGCAGGGAAGCAGCAACACTGCTGTCCCCAAGCTGATCTCCTACAGTGACAAGCAGCCTTCTGCATACCCTACAAAAGGCAGAGCCTGGCCCCAGCAAGAATGAAAATGAGGTGTCCACACAGCAAACACCAACAGGAAGCCAATTACAACAGAACAGCCTCTAAGCCCCAGAGTGTTGTCTCTGAATTTCTATATGCACTAGAGACTAGTTTCAAAACTTGATAAGCTCATCAGTTTTATTAGGGACTTCTTCCAGCAACTTACACGTAGCTAGAAGATTGTCTCAGCTGCTGTTACAGAGGAGTAAAAGAATTGATTTACTGATAACTCAATGTGTGGGGAAATTATATCTGCAGCCTCACACACACAATAATTAAATAAACAAACCACCCAAAACCACACTGTGAACCCTCTCTTCAACCGAATTCCAAGGTACACTTCTGCAAATAATTTTTCTTCTCCAAATCTTAGACTTTAGCAAAAAAAAAAAAAAAAAAAAATGGTGGAGAAAAATGTTTGCATTTTACATAGCTATTGTAATTTAATTTTATATTTGAATTCATATTACAAATTACTATTCTCTATGTTAAATGGAGTATATAGCTTTGTTCTCATGGAAAGGGGTGATTTTAATTAAGAAATTAGGAAAGAAATGGCTTAATAAAATGGATCATAAATGGCATGACATTCCAGTGATGTACTGACCTCAGTCTTAAATATTTAACATTCTAGTGAGAATATAAAGTGGTTTTATAGCTCTATATGAGAAGCTTGGGATAAAAAATCAAGTATTTATAAACAGTATATATAAACAGTACATGAAATAACTTTTAGAAATTAAAGCTCCCAAAAGAATAAATAGAAAAATATGACAAAAATAGCATTCCCAAGAGAGTTAAGAAAAGTCAATTCTTCCTAAAATGAACTGGTATTCATTAAAAACCTTCATGTGAGAGTTTATAAACAACTTCATTTATAAACAGAACAATGATAAAGACTACTATTATTTGCATTTTTACTGCCAGAAAAAAATATGAGCATCAAAAACCTCCATGCACTATCTCTGCTACCAAACCAAATTAAAGTTCTTTGAAACTCTTAAAGTCTTTGAAACACAAGAAATTGTGCAAGTGTTCAATTTTTTTAAAGTATGAGATTCAACCAAATAGAATCCAAATTTCAATTTTTATCACATAAAATTAAACTCAATAAGAAAGTACTATATAACTTATTTTTTCAGATAAATACTTCCCAATCCTTCAAACTCACTAATCTTGAAGAAATAAACATTTCCAACTACTATAAGAATTGGGAAAAGTTACCTTTGTCTTCTAATCAGTTGCTATGCTAATTTTCAGCCTAGTTTAGATCAGGATTCTGAAGAGAGCAAATATTTATAGAAACTGGTTCAGGACTGCAGAAGTTTCTAAGGGGTGGTTGGCTGATGGGGAGCATGCTTATCCTACTCATGTCTCACACTCCTTTAATTAAAACAAAATCAATTATGCAATAGCTCCGACAAATCTACATTAACATTCAAAATTAAGTAGAAATTGAAGCACTGTGGGTTTGTTAAACGAAAGAGGTGGCTGAAGCAGGGAAGGGGAGTTTGGAAAGGCAACGAATAAGCTCAGGCAGCAGAATAGCACCTTACAAAGCACCAAGCATGACAGCAAGTGGTGATGTGAAGTGCATAGTGAAGAGAAAACTGAAAATAGGTTTAACTGCCTGAGAGATCTCCTGAGAATAACTGTGATAATGTTGTAGCCTACCAAACTGCTATGTCAATGTGAGCTGACCTGCATGCCAATAAGCATTCCTTTCCTCCTCCCTTCCACGTCTTCCTGCCTGCTCTCCTACCACTGCTAAAACAAGATCTGAAACAGTAGTCAAAGAACAAATTTAAAAAAAAAGTCTTAACAAGACTTGTGTGTTGCTCATCTAGAATCTTTACTGATTAATCAGTAAATAATCAAAACCAAGCAGCACCACACTTCAGTATTTGCTTTTACATACATGGTGCCTGTCAGCATCAGAACAGATTAAGTCCCTGTTCTTTTGAACAGGCTGCACATTGCAGTGAACTAAAACCAGAGCAAAGGAAATGATGTGTTCGGGAATATACTTGTGTTTCTTAAATTGCAAGAAAAAAGAGGATAACCCTGCATGAACAAAACCATTTCTTACCCAGTAACAGCAGTAAAACTAGCGTGAATTTATATTCAAGAAATAAATATCAAGATGTGATTAGTGCAAGAAGTTACATCAAGTCAGCACAAATGACAGGCTCATACCACACTTGAACTCATTACAAGAGTGTTTAATGATGAAAAAAAATCATGTACAAAGGAAGCTTTAACACTATTATGATCTGCATGTGTTCACAAGGCTACTTTACAAATCACTTAAAGCATTACATGTCTCCTAAGAAACAGGAATGAAAACTAAAAAGAGCAGAACAATCACTTAAGTATGTCCTTACTTTCTGCCTATATAAGATTCTTATACACAGGTCTTTTTGCACAAATCCAAGAGATTTTTTTTTTCCAAAAAAAACAAAACTATAAAATAATAGTATGTGACATGTTAAAGACACAAGTATTACTGTCAGGAGTTTTATTTGGGTCAAGACATCCAAGAACATTACAGTCATAAAACGTAAAATGTCATACACCAGACCTTTTAGATGGGCAAAGCTCACAGGTCAGGCATCAAAAATACTAGGACAGAAAAAAAGAAAACTTAACCATTAAGATCATTTTAAAATGAGGCAAAAGGAAATAGCAAGAATGGAACAGGTATGTGTGCACTGCTGTTTTGAAGCAGAGCAGGACAGGAAAAATTTGAAAAAAGGACACCACCACTTGAAAAGCTCAATCCCAGCACATCATGCTTCCTTAATGCTTCTGTTAGAGTGGAATATCACAAGCAGGGGATCTCTTCATAACTGCTAGCTGCAATTCTCTCAGCTTTCTCTCTCCTTGAGGCACTAGCCATCATTTATATTGGAACC
Source organism: Urocynchramus pylzowi (assembly GCA_013397555.1). Lineage (NCBI taxonomy): Eukaryota > Metazoa > Chordata > Aves > Passeriformes > Fringillidae > Urocynchramus > Urocynchramus pylzowi. The sequence goes on from VZRH01000840.1 coordinate 1,430,122, forward strand.
AGCAAATTGCCTACCAATTGTTTCCCACAAAAGATGAGAAAGGAGCACTTCAGATTGCTCTCTGCTGAGGAGAACTCAGAAGCCTATTAAATCTGAAAAAAATAAAATACCAGTGTCAGCAGATGATAAAAAATACTTCAAGAGCTAGGATCCATCTTCTATTAACAAGCAACACCCACAGAACTCATACCAGTCCCACTGGTGCCAAGGACAGGATAGGATCTTGGCATTAGTGTAACCATCAGGTTGGTTTCACAATGTGTAAAGGCATTAAGTGTTACTTTCAAATTAGCTGCAGTTTACCTTTAAATAGAGTCAGAATCGTACAACTGCATCCTAAATAAATAATCTGTGAGCCAGAATCATCAACCTCCAGCCACGTCCAGCACATCCAGAGGGAAGATGAGCACTCATGAACTGGCAATTCTGAGGCAAGTCTGTCCCTCACTGGATCCTAACATACAGACAATTCACTGAGTCATGCTCTAGAGGTCTCATAACCTTGATACTCACTTTTAGTACCAGATCAAGATGAAAAGTGATGGAAAAAGAAACATTTCATTAGAAACATCAAAGTTCACTTTCAGATTTCTGAAAAATTGTATTTTTATTATTTGTTTCAAATAAAGTTTTCCAACATTACTGAAAGCAGCATAACTTTATTTATCTGATGAAAGTACTCTGCTGTTTCACACACAAGAAAGCATCCACCTGAAAAAAAAATGTGGCCACAAGACACCCAAGCTCTGAGTGCAGCCAGCTCTCTACCCTCAAAAGAACATCTCCCTGGCAGCACCCTCTAACCAGAGGGTTCATGCACCTTATTAGGCACTTCAGAGAAACGACAGCAATGCTGCTGAGGAAACACATCCAGGAGCACAGCCCAAGTAGAGAACCAGGCATCCGAGCTACACTTTGCACAGAATAGAGGAGCAGCTCAATTAGATACAGCTCAATACTGAATAAGACCAAAAATGTGAGGGCTGTGCTTTGACAAGCAGAAAAATACTGCCCAAGTGCTGTTCCAAGTGCAGTATCTTGTTTGGGGTTTTTTCCCCCAAGACAAAAGAGGTGCTAAAAACACCATTTTGCAGAAATTATGGTTGCATCAAAAATGCCAGAAGTAAAATGACTGAGCAGTCATAGCATATTAATTTTTTCAAGCTGATGGATTATACAGACACCAGTAGAAGTGAATCTCTGACTTTCCTCCAACTATATGCATAGTTCACTTGGTTTTACTTGACTGAAAACAGAAGTGCTTAAACAATTGGTATATGGGTAATAAACTACATTTTTGTAAGCCACATTTATGAGAGGAATACTCTTTGATATGCAATAAATGAAGAAGAGATTACAGTATCTTGACCTTTAGATTACAGTCCTGAGAAGGGAAAGTTAACTGCAGAAGATGCAGCATCATCAACAACTAGAGGATTTCAGATGAAAAGGACCGGTGCATAGGCAGAAGTAGATAAAAGATGTGTCCACCATTACCTCCATGCCACACAACTGCTTTCAACTTTTATATGGATACAACAACCAGACTTCATTTTTGTACAAGTCAAGCAAAGTAGAACATCCTTAACAGAGCAGGAAATGAAGTTTTAGTCACTGCACAAAATAAATCAACAAAAATGTAATGCCTGTTGATGACAATGAAACCACTAGCATATGCACTCAGGACTCTGATCTATTCTGTCCACCAGATGCTCTCTCTTTGTGAAAGGCTGGTAAAAAGAACTAGAGAGTTCATTGTGGCTTAAGCAGATATTTTCATGCTGTTAAGTATTTTTCTAAAGTTTTACTGCAAAATCTTAATGTTCTTAAGGATCATAAGCAAGTATCAACGATGAACAACTTATAACCCACAGGCCATATGCAGTATGGCAGGACAATTCATCTAGCTTGTTCCCTTTGGCCGCCTCTCCTGAGAAGCTCAGCTGCATACCAGATGGCTGCAGTGAAGCAGGCAGTCTGCTCCCCACAACTATTTTATCTAGGGGGCTTGCAGCCTCTCCCCCATCATATAATAAGCCCATTTTTAAATGCATGCTGGGAAAAGGGTTGAAGAGCTTCCAGGAAAGATGTCCACTTCCCACTGCCAGAACAATGCATTTATCCCACAACATCATCACTGTCCACATGTGAGGAACATATGGGAAGAAGACCATCAAGAACAGGCTGAATGAGTCATATGTAGCCAGCAGCACACTCCTGTCTGCCCTCTTTCTCAGGTCTTCACCAGGCCCTGCTGGGTAAAAACTGCAGGGTAGAAAGCTTAAACACCTGGAATCCAGTAGAGATACAGGAAGGCAGAGAGTTCCAGAAGGCAGCAGAACTACACACATACACAACACAATCCAGATGATACTCACCTAGAAAGTGTTCCAGAAGCTGTGAAATGTGAAACTCTCCTACCACTAGGAATAAAAAGCAAACCTGACAGCAGCCCACCCACCCAAGGACTGAAACACTGCTGTAGACTGTGGTCCCCATACCCAACAGCAAAGCAACACAGATTGCACTCATCAGGGGGCCTCTCACCTCCTAGAACTGCATGGAAAACCACTGGGGTTCTTTGAAAAGTAGTCCCACCTTACCAGCACATTTCTAGAATACCAGGACCAGTGATCTTTGGGTTGAATTCTTAGTAATCACATATTACTGCTGTTGATTAGTTTCTGGAAACCCTAAACTAATTTGAAATATTGAATAATGCTGAGAAGTTAACAGGCCTAACAGGCTTTGATAACAAATGAAACTAAAAGACATTTGCAGCTTTTACTGAAAATACTTGCAAATTGAATAACTCAAATCAATAGAACCCTTTACGTGACAAAGTCTTTCAGAAGAATGATTCACGCAGATAAAATAAAAAAGGAAAAGCAGCTTTGAATTGTTCATCCTCCAATTAGGTGCAATACATAAGGACTTTAACTAAAAATGAAGGATAACCTCATAGCATTCTGAGCTCTGTACACCTTTGCACATGTAAAGGAAGCCAAGGGGATCTCTTGAAGCCAAGGTGAGGGCCTCACAACATGGTTTCTTAGCCAAATCAGTGGCAGAACCACTAAAACAGGCCAGAGGAGAGGGAAGAAAAAAAATCATATTTCTCAATAGAGGAATCAAGTGTGTTCAATTTTCTCCAGAAGCAAAGAAACAAATATTTACATTTGAAGTTCAGGCTTTTATAACAGTTGGATGGTCCAGAGTATTGCAAATAACACAGTACAATTTCCCTCAGGTTCTATGGCCTGTAAAGAGGGAATACAATGATTTAGCCTTAGAAAAGAAAGCACACATTTAAACTTGAACATTTACCTCTTCTTTTGGAAGACGAAGCTCACTGGGATTGAATTTATTTTTATCCATAAGTTTTCAAAATAAAACAAAATCTACATCAGTTGCGCATCAAAATTATTTAGCATAAGGAACCACTCTTCAAGTGCAGGTAGTTCAAGGTAAGTCACAAGCAATAGGTAAGTAAAGGGAATTCTTTTGCTTAAATTGTATCTAAGAATTTATAATTCAATGATACAACTTTAGAGAAAATACTGCTCCTTCCAAAAAGAACAAGCTGTAATTCCAGAGTATGCTTTGTACTGAAAGAATTAAGAGTATTTTGTCTTTTGGAATTCTAAGATCCTTTTACCAAAGGTGAAGAAATTGCAGGATTTTTCCACTACAAAATCTGTAATCATGCCCATTCTCAAATAGTAGGTTCTGCTGTAATGAGGAGCTAAAACACATTCCAACAAATTTATCTATGCTTTAATCTATCAACAAATGAGGAAAATCTACTTCCTCTCCAAGGAAATATTTTTTAAATGCATTACCTCACCTCATTCCCCATTAAACCACACAAATCCAAACTCTTCACCCAACTACATGAAACAAAGATGGATTGTAGGGTTCTGATTTGATGTCAGCTGGATTGGGACAAATCTGGAATTACTCCAAAGTAAATCAATTGAAGTAGTCCAGACCTACACTGGGAAAATGGAATCAGAATATGATCCTAAACTTCTAGGAATTATGCCAAAGATGATATATAAACCCTTTCTCCCTGTACCTGGGAACAAAGACACTGACTATTGGCATTACATTTCCTTGCTGTAAGTAGGTCAGGGAAAAAGTTGAGTAGAGATCAGTAAATGGACAGGGATTACTCTCAATCTTTCTTGTTTATACAACTGTATCTACACATCAGTACAGGTACTCTGTACTTGATAAAGACAAATATACCATTCACATATTAGTACTTTTATTTGTCTTAGTAAACCTATTTTCTGGAACAAACATCAGCAATGCTGTGGTGTCTGAGTTTCAACTCTTACATTGCAGAAATCACTGTCAATCTCTGGTCCTGTGCAAATGGGTTCCTTTCCAAAATTGAAGAGTACATAGCATGAGATCACTCCCAAACACTAATTTACTGAATTAACCACAGCAAAGAAGAAACCAAACAACCCTTTCTACCTGGTGCACCACCATGAACAGCGAAGACATCCTGTGGCAACCTTGTTCTCATAGCAGCTGGTGTAGGTTTAAACCCTGAGCTCCCTAACAGCAAATGCAAATTCAGACTCATCAGTGATATGCCAGCTTCTGCTCTCCAAAAGCTTCGTACACACCAAAGGGAAGTCAAGGGACTGTGGCAGGGAGGAACAGATCTGCTAGCAGGCTAGCACAGACCAATTCAGTAAGTTTTCTGTCTAAGGACTATCCTGCAGTACAGTTCCTCAAATAGATGAACTCTCGTATCACTCTCCTCTCTATCTCCATGGATAGTCTCCCAACATATAAACTTACAAATAAAACACTTGTAATTATCTTGAAAATTTTAAGAGTTGGCACTGAGGTTACTCACATATTTCAAAAATCATTATGTATTAACACACAAGTTTCTGGCAAGATGATGTGCTATTTTCCCTGCTAATTTTGATGTGGCAATAAAAGAATGGCATACAAAGCTGAAGAATTATCTTCAAGGGAGACCTGTGTCAGGAATGAACATCCAGAAGACCTGAACAGCCCTGTCACCTTTTGGAGGTGCCAAAAGGAGACAGTTTGACAAAGTCTTCTTGAGCATTCAAAGCAGATTTTAGAAAATTCCTGTACCTAGACACACAAACCCTCTTTCTACTCACACGTATCCCAGAGGCAATAATTACTTTAAAACAAGTAAACTCATCTGAAATATATAAGCATATGCAAATCACTAGCATTAGTTACATTAGTTAGCGTTGGTAGTAGGTTTTTTTATCTACTAACCTACTGACTGGGATTTTTTTCCAGAAATATAGCATACTAAGCCACACTAAAAGCAATTCTATTGCATTCACATTCAAATCCACAACTTTGAGACCCACAACATACTCCACAGTTCTAAAATAGAAGTTAAATTGATCAACACTGCATTAGTTCTAATATTTAAATTACGCCATCCATTTCCCTGCTATAATGTTGGTTTGCTGTATATAATTCCTTCAATTCCCTAGCAGCACAGCCACTCCACCAGAAAATTACTGGATACTATCATAGCTGGTACAGAACAAAACCATTATTTACATTTCAACAATTCACTTTCTAACTGGTGCTTTGCCAGGAGTTCAACCTGACATTCAGCTTCCAAGTTCATTTCGCAGGCTAGAAAGCTCTTACATATCATCTCCTCTCTCCACACAGCATATTCAGGTGATTTGCTTTACAAACAACTGTAACATTCACACTCTTGAACTTTCCAGAATATAGCTGTACTATGCAGTGTAAAATAGTCTGGGGTCTGCAGCTTTCTAGTGATCACAGAATGTGTGACAATGGGTCCATTAAAGAACTCCAGGAAAAAAAAAAAAAAGGTTTTGTTTGAGAGAAGCAAGTTAATTATACACTGGCTACCATTCAGCTGGGTTTGTGTGACAGTACCTGCCCACAAAGCAATCAGAAAATGGCTCTTGCCTGCTCTCACTGCCCTACTAACTGGATTAACATGATATTATAACCAATGCAAAACAACTGCTTACCTATGTACTGAGTGCAATCCATACTTCCTGTCCTAACTGTTCCTTTTTACCATCAAGCAATAATGAAATAAAAAAGTCAGAAGCAAAGTCGTCTTTAATAGGCATAAATACAAATGCACATATATACACCCACACAAACGCATGCCCCAGAAGGAGCTCCTATAGCAGTGCAGTCCAACAGGTAAGTGGGGTTGCAGTTTCCTCACTTGTTAGGTAACACCACAATCCCCCAAGTGAAGGAATCTAGAACTACAAAGTAGAAAATAAGGAACTACAGTTTTAAAAAACTTAAAGGAGGAACATGGGCTTCCTCTGAGACAAACACTCTTCTCCACATGGGCAACACTACTGAAACTGTCAACATTTGGACTAGTTCACAAGCAAAGTAGGATTTTTCCAGATTTTAAGTGTCAAAAGGTGTAAGAGGCAGCTCACTGGAGTGAAATTGTATTGCAGGCCAGAAGTCGTACAGAGATGAGCACAGAAACAAGATGACTCATGATGAGAAGAGATGCACCTGCTTTTGGTTACAACAAATAATACTTACTTTGTCAACACAGGCATTTGGCATAGGTTTATTAGTTTCCATGTGCATGAATAAAGAGAAGTGTGCATATCTGGGGGTCAAACAGCTCTTGGCTTCCATAATTTGATTTCCAATTTTTCTTTTCTTTGTTTAATGGAACATGACTTCCCAGTGGCAAGTTACCAGTGGAAAGTTACCAGTCAAATTCTAGAATTAGCTTTATAGAATGCTATAGAAGCAAAAATAAAAAAGGAGGAGGGGAGACAGAGATAAATGGGTTTACTGTTACTTGTGTCCTATATGATAACAATATGTTCAACAATATACAAGTTTCCACAACTAAGACACGGGAAAATGCTTCAGTCAGAACACGCTCCCAAGCACAGCTTGCACCTTCTATGCCAGCAAATCTCTAAATCTATTACACTCCAGTTCCAGGAAAAGCCTCATAGGTTGCTATCTAGCTCTTGTGTTCAGAAGCAGTAGCTCATGTGCAACAAGCTGATAACAATTCAAATTTCAGCAAATGAAAATACATATCTTCCATCAACAAAGATAGTATTGAAAAAAATGAACATGTTTATATACATTTTTTTATTTAAAACTACATTTTTAGATTTTGAATTCTCACCATGCTATTTCCCAAACAACTCAGTTTTGAAAATGAACCCATTCTGCTGCTTAACTTTCTATGTTGAGTTGCCAATGTTAAAATTGCCAAGTGCATTTACATGGCATTGTAATATAGATACCAGGTCTTGGACGCTCTCTAGTCCCAAAACACAAATCTTGGACAAAAAATAAAGTACTAGCTGTAGTTCAGAAAGACCAGTTCAGTAAGTCAGCTGATAGCTACTCAACATACAGTTTAGTGGATTGAGACTAATCAGACAAGCACAAGCTTAGACAACATGTAGATGAGTGAAGAGATTCCAGAAAAAAGAGGAATCAACTTCTACAGCCAAGAATCAAACCACAATTATAGTTAAACTGGAATTCTAAGTAGAAAGGAATAATCTAGCTAGGAAGTTGGTGCCCACAGTTTAAGTATCTTAAAAACCCCAACACACATTAAAGAACAGGATAAGAAAAAAATAGGGGAATAAAAAAAAAATATAGTAGTGAGAACCACAGATTAATTTAAGAGTGTCTGCCCAAAAGAACAAGGCTTTTAAAAAGTACAAATCCAAAACACATCACATAAAGCACTGATTTCTGTTGAAATACAAGTTGATTCAGAAAATAGATATGGATATGGAGCTTGCTATTTTAGAACAAACCCATGCAATAATTGTGTTTTAGTAATCTGCTCTGAAAATATTTTCTTCAAAGCATAGAATAAAATAATAGTATATTAAACTACTAGGTCTGAAATATTATGACAGATTCAATAAATTCAGCCCTATGCAGGATTCCCAAAAAAAAAAAAAAAAAATGCATACATGGAAAAGTACTCCAACACATCTAAAATTAGGATTGCTTTTTTCCAAAATATGGCATCCTAAAAAGTTTCCACCAAATAAGTGAGACATTTCTCAGCTATTCAGGTGTTCCAAGGCAAACAAGTAGAATTCTTCATGTAAGCCTGCCACCCTCACCTGATTAAACAACCTATTTAGAATTACCTGTGAATATATGAAAGCTTAAAAGATTACCAGCACGACCCCAAAAAAACCTACCCTTCCTCTCTTGGGGTGACTTCACATCCATTCCCTTCACATCCATCAGTTTTCTTGAATCTCTTCTCACCTAACCCATTTGTCCATTTAAGTGCCTCAGCCTTCCTTCACATACTACACCCACCCCATCATCCTTTCCTCTTGCTACTTGAGAAAGACAGAATTCCAACTGATGTTCCACATAAGACCAACAAACTTCAAAAGTCATGCTCTAAACAAGCATCTTGTAGTAAGCTAACAACACCATAAATGTGATACAAATTATTTAGTGCCTACTTCTGTAAATATCCTTGGGACACTACAGCAAGTCAGAGTGGACTCCAGAAGAACACTCCTAATTGCAGGATATGCATGTTTCAATCTGGCTGCCTCAAACTTTACCAGCTGAAGGAAGAAAATTGAAACTGCAGTCTCTGCAGCTGCAAGGCTTCTCAACAGCCTATAGAAAGGTCAGAAATTGAGGTACAGCACTAGCACCACACAAGCATTTAAAAAACACATCAGACCCCAAAGTTGGGGCATTGATTTGGCAGTTACAAGAAAGTTCATGTACATTGTGTATAAAGAATTGAGACATTAATGTATATAATCCACATTTACATGTAAATAAATTTATTTCTGTCCTTCTTGAATTTAAAGGACAATTAAACTGGTTTGTTGGAGGGCAACAAGTTGTTTAAAACTTGAAAAGTGTTACTTCCTTTTTGGCAAGGGCATGTTTCCCTACACACAACTGACATCTTAAAAAGGCAGAGTGAGTCTAAGCCAATATACCCAAATAGTAATAAAAAACCCCAAACAATTCTTAATTCTAAATACCTAAATTTTAGAAAAGTGAAAAGGGAGCTTTGGATAGATCACAAGATGCCTAATCCATATGCCTAAGACAAACCAACTGTATGAGTATACTAAAAGATTGAAGTACTATGAATTACAACAAGGCAGCTAGGGAACCTGAGGCCTTGAAATTCAACCAAACCCCAACAGCTGGCAGGCATTACTAATGCTGAAAAAGAATTGTTTTTAAACAGCAATTCCCCACAGAGATAGTAGCTATAAGATAATGCAGTCATGTCAAGTTAGCTTTTCAGCTACCAGCACTGCATTATGAGGGCTGTCTTTCAATCATTTTTTGCAAACCAAAGAAAACCATCAGTTTAGAAAGAGATATTTCAGGCAAGAGAAAGCACAAGACAACAAGAATTTGAGCTTTACTTCCAAAATGTGAAAAGTAGAAACTTCTTGCTCTCTACCAATACTGCAATTGATTCTACAGTACATGGGAGCACAAAATAAACATCAGCAAAAGTATGAGGTGTCTATGCATGATAATGAGACTATAACCTTGAGGTCTGGTAGTATGAGGGACAAAAGGACTTCACTGGTTCATGTGTGGACTGAGTTTGCAGGGCAAGGTTTTGGTTTTAGGGATCTACGGGGGTGGCTTTGTGAGAAGCTGCTAGAAGCTTCTCTTATGTCTGATGGAGGCAATGCCAGCTCCAAGACAAACCTGGCACTGGCCAGGCCATCAGTGATAAATATCAGATAACAGATTTAATATGAAAAAAACCCCAAACTATTAGGCAGAAGCAATTATAGCCAGAGAAGAGAGAAATAAAGACAAGGGAGCTAAAACACCCTGAAGACACCAAGGCTAGTGTGAAAAGATAGGGAAGAGGTGCTCCAGGCATGGAGCAGAGATCCCCGTGCAGCTTGTGGTGAAGGAGCTATGCCCCTGCAGCTCACAGGGAACAAAGATTCACCTGCAGCCTGTGAAGGATCCCACACCAGAGCAGGTGGATGCCTGAAGGAAGCAGTGACACCGTGCAAAGCCCACACTGGAGCAGGCTTCTGGCACCACCCATAGACCCATGGGGAGAAGAGCCCACAATGGAGCAGATTTGCTGGCAGGATTTGTGATCCCTTGGGCTGCTCCTGAAGGACTTCACCCCATGGAAGAGACCCACACTGGAGCAGCTCATGAAGAACTGCAGCCCATGGGAAGGACTCACATTGGAGAGGTTTGTGGAGGACTGTCCCTTGTGGGAGGGACCCCATTCTGGAGGAGGGGAGAAGTCCTTCCACTAAGAAGCAAGTGGCAGCAGTGTGATAAACTAACCACAACCCCATTCACTGTGTCTGTGCCACAGGCAAGAGGAGGTAGGGGATCAGGAATAGCATAAAACCAGGGCAGATGGGAGTGGTGGGGGAAAGTATTTTTAAGATTTGGGTTTACTTTTCATTATCCTATTCTGATATGATTGGTAAAACATTTAATTAATTTCCCCAAGTCAGGTCTGTTTTGCCCTTGATAGTAACTGGTGAGTGATCTGCCCCTATCTTTAGCTCAACCCATGAGCCTTTCATTATATTTTCCTCTCCTCTCTAGCTGAGAAGGGGAGTGATAGAGCTCTCTGATGGGCACCTGACAGCCATCCAAGGGCAAACCACCACAATGCCTAAGAAAGAAATTTCATTGACAATCTGAAGTCCAGCTGCACTGCCTGGTTGTGCCAGTGTCCTTTATCTTCCTCACTGAGGTATCACTGCATCCTCATATGCCTAAAATTCTTCCAATTTACACTGAAGTCTTCTTGACAAATAATCTCATACCAGAATGTTCTACTGTTGATACAGAGTTCAAAACACTGCTAGAAGTAAAATATGAGTGAGTATTAATTATCTCCTGTCAGTGCAAAATACACAGATATCAAGCACTGGCCTTTGTAATATGGGACCTGCTTGACTATCACAGACAGTTTTTCTTTTTCTTCTAGTTTGAGTGAGATTACATTCTGAGAAAGCAATTCCAGATGGTTTGCAGAAGGCTTGCTACTTAAATCATTATAAAAATTAACACACTGACAGAAATCCATTATTTTGGAAGCTCTGATTCCACTTTCTTACCATATAAACCCTTTTCTGAATCCTTGGATAAGAAGAACATGCAATTTTCTGCAGCTTCAGAAGGCACTAGAGGAATGTGCTTTCACAAAGAAGAGGAGGGGAAAAAGTGGTGCTTACACATGTCCATAATTAGATGTTTTGTGAGATGCCTACTGTAGCAGACATTAACTATGAAAAGCAGACAAGCAGGCATTAAATGTAGGTTAGATATAGACTTTCTGAACCTAGAAACCTCTAGGCTGCCAGAACACCTTTGGGACAAAAAAACATCATCTCATGGGATTCACTGTGCTCCCAATGTGAGACACACCATGCCTGGTGATCACAGGATATTGATTCTATTACCAATTCACACAAGACAGCTCTTCTCATTCCAATTAACAGCCACAGCACATTTTCCTTCTAATGTGCTCGAGGAGAATGGTAGTTTCACCAAAAAGATGTCCAGCCCACTAGTACTGAGACAACCCTGTAACAGAGGTCAAATCACAGTAAACCTAAACAGCCAGGAGACTTCTTCAAAATCACAGACTTGGTCTGAACACCACCACAAAGAGGTACACAGAGATCTTATTCAGAAAACAAGCCAAGTAAAGGGAACATTTGCTCTCTAGATACTATTGCTCCTGCTGCTACAGAACTGAAGGGAAAACTGTAACTACACACAGCTCCTGGCAGCTTCCTTAAGTTGCAACACCTATACCAACACAGGGCCATATATATCCTCACCTGGCTCTCTCTTCACAATATGCAAAGTGCATTCATCTGAACAAAAAAAGCCATTGAAAAACACTGATGTTATATAGCCTTAATACTTACTGTAATAATAACCAACCTGGTTTTAGAATCATAGATTCATTTAGATTGGAAAGGGTCTTTAAGATCAAGACTGTTAACTGTTTTGACAACATCAAAAGATTTTCTTGACAAGAACTGCATTCAAAATTGGACCTCTTTGCAAGAATACAGTCCCAACTATATTTATGACTGCTCCTTCTGTCCTTAAAATTTCTATCACAGTAAATATGCCTGACACTGAGCACTGTATCTGAACACATCCCCTCTCTTGCTTGGTCACCCACTGTTTGGCTGCTCAGAAACGCATCTTCCCAGTCAGTTCCTTCTCACATCAAGTCACAAGCGTTCTCAAGATACTGGGACAGCTTACTATGCCTTGTCCTTGTGGGTGTTCTCAGGAGTGATGTACAGCACAGCTGTTGAAGATGTCATCCAGGGTTGCACAAGCCAGAAAGCAGAAGTGCTTGCAAATCTTGTTCTTTACCAGAAACATCCAAAAGCAAGGCTAACACCTAAAAGCAAGGTTCATTCCCCCAGAGTAAGCAGTAGGATTAGGTCAGGATTAGGTACCACACTATCTTTGCAGCTAAGCAGCACACTAACACTGAGAGATGTCCTAGGAGCCAGGAATAAGCACCAAAGGAATCAAGCACGCTATCTCATACCTTTCACAGTAATCAGTTTCAGACATGTGAAATCACCATTACTCAGCCCTGAAAAGGACTCAAATAGAAACATACTGGCAAATTCACATGAAAACTGTCCAAAATTAGGAACACATTAATAGGCACTCAGGTAAACAAGACAGGTATTCAGATTGAGGCAACACAAGGGCAGTGACAGGACTCCTACAGCTAGAGTATTAAGAAATATCCTGCAGGAGTCTTTGAACAAATTCACAAAGGCAATTTTTTTCTTACATAAGCATATTTACTGCAATCTCAAGCATCAGATGCTTTGCTTTAAAAGTCCACTAAAGTGGTTAGCAGGAACAAAAATAGGTAAATTACATGGTCACTCTTGCATGCCCAGCTAGTACATGTGACTATTTATCCAGCTTTAAGCAGAGCTGCTCATCCCCTCCTCAGCCTCTCATTTGAAATCGCTGCAGAAAGACAACAAAGTGTCTGAACCAAATGCTGCATAGCCTTTTTTAGCACCTTTTTTAGCTTCCCTTTACTACTTCCTCTATTGAAAGAGTAAGTTTAGTAAGTGTTTTTCCAAGACATTTGTGACATTTATCCCTTAAAAGGACAATATCCTTGAAAGAGAACCTCCTACCTAAAACATTTTTGTTCACATAGAGCAATTTATAGAAAACATAAGAACCCTTCAGACAGGAGCTCTTGACAGAAAATGCACAAAACCCAACTAAAGACTCTGCCAAACTTTCCTGACCCTTTGGAAAACACTAAATTACAGTCTGATTTGCACAAAGCAATTTAATTCAAAATAATATGGAAAATTTTTCTTGTTACTCCTATGTACACTAATTTGTATGCATGCACACAAAGAAACAAAATCCTCTTTTTTTCTGATATTACTCTATTAAAACACAAATAAGAGCATCATGAACTGGCTGCTTAATTAGAATTTCATATTCATCCTTAACTTAATATGATTCAACACTAGCTGATAACATAGTCTGCTTCCTATAGAGCAATTCTTGATATAATCTTTGCCTTAAATTTTGCTAAAACTCAGTATCAGATTTACTGAACTAAATATACTACTATGAAAGTAAGTACCAAATGAAATTTATTTTAAAAATAAAGACCTTGAGCTTCCCCACGAGCAAATAAGCAGCATAAAGGTGAGCCACCAAAGACTGTTAGTTAAGTCTTCCGACTTCAAGCCTTACCATATTTCTGCTGTCACACAACACCAGACTTGTAGACTCAAATGGAAAAACACAGCACTGCTTGTCCATACAGAAACATTCAACTGAACTACTGCAACCCAGGTGAGGAAAAAAAACACTAGAGCACTGCTTCAGATCTGGAGCAAGCTTTACCACCTAAGCAAAAACTTCACATAACTATACCCTCACCAAACACAAGCCTTCTGTCTTTACCTTCGAAGTCCTTCATAACCTGTCAACACACCTTATCTCCCATCTCAATCATTTCCCAGTCAAGATCAATTTCTGCTTCCAGCATTCTTCCATGGCAGTCTCTACCAGCTGTCAGAAAAGAATGTGGCTGGTATTCTGACAGTCATGCTTGTGGGCTGTTCTCCACTGCCTCCACAAAATTATCCTATTCCTTCACAACTTTCTTTGTAATGCCTCATGAAAGGAGCAGTGCTCAATTGTCTGTATGCTGATCCAAACTGCTTGGTTTCCCTGTGTGCCTCTAAGTGCTTCAACCTAACAGACTTCCCCAGTTCCATAATTAATTATCCTTGGAGTACAGAGAGCCTTCATACACATCAGCATATTTCTGGTGCACTGTGCTCTGCTTAAAGGCAAGGACTCAAATGTGAAGCAGTAATACAAATAACACATTTCTCCTTGATCTCCTCATTTGCATCAGTTCCAAGACAGAAAACCACAGAATTCAAGGTGGAACATGAAGAATAGTCTTGTGGTTGGTTATAATGGCAGGAAGATGAAGAAAAGAGACACAGGCTTACAGGCTTGTCCTTCCCTATTTGCACTACCTGAATTTAAAGCCTCTGGTTTGGGTATGGAGATATCTTAGCATTGAGAGGGGAAGAAGCAGAGAATTTCAAATATATTTAAAAAAAGAAAAAAAAATGTAGAATAGAAAAGAGTTAAGAATAGTCCAACAGGAAAAAGGGAGAAAACCTCTCATAGGAAAAGCAGCAACCAACACAGATTTTAATAAGTGTTTTCAATTCTATATGAAGCCCAGAGATTTAATATATAGAGAGATAGGTAATGAGAAGAACATAAAACACTGGAAATTTAACCACTTTCTAAAACAAAATATAGCACTCACGGAGAACAGAGTCAGGACAGTCAATTACTCTAACTTAAATACAAGGCAAGCAAACTTCAGAATCACATTAAAGTCTTTAAGAACAGATTTATCATACCAACATATCTGAGAACATTATAAATGCTCATACTTAAAACTCAGTGCTGCAGAAGACTAGCTGAAGAGCAAAAAAAAGGCAGGCACAGTTGTATTAGGCTGACAGACATCAAAAAGCAATGTGAAACACCTCACAGCCAAATTCTATTTCAAGTACTGACACTAACCAAAGTCATAACCAAAATTGTACATGCAAAGCATGTTCATTAGAACACCTTTTTACTCACTGCAAAGTTGATGCACTTCAGCTTAATTTTCTTGTAAAATATCCACATTTAACACTTGGATTTTAGAAGTAGTAGTACCAGATATAGAAAAGGAGAAAAAGGAAACAAAGCACAGAAGAAAAAAGGGAAAAGCAAAGACCTTCAAAATGTAAATACCACTAATTCTACAGAAATATGGATTTTGTACATCATTAAGGGAACTTACCACTTATACAACAGTTCTGCTTAGAAAAAGAATTTTTGCATAAAACTAGAAGTTGAGCCATTACTGTCTAATCGAAACTTCGCTGAGGCAATGCTGCAATAAGCATGAACAACAAAAAAAAATCTAACTAAACTTTTACTGAAGCTGAACTAACAATGACACAGCATCACAGTAAAAGATATATATACAAAAGCACCCCAGGGAACTGATACTCTTCAAAGATGTGAGCAAAACCCTCTCTTCCTTTTTACAAAATCTGTAGGGTCAGTGGATAATAGCTTCAAACAATGCCATGTTTTTTAACCTTCATACACCTTCAACAGAAACACTGTTTGAAATAGCACCTTTCCAAAGAAAACACATCTCACTAAGCTGAGGTCAAGAACTTAATTTTTTGCTCAGGTGAAATTATCCCTGTGCTCATTAGAGGTCTCACCTGAGGAAGGAAATACAGGGTCAAGCCAATCAATTTGAGAACTAAACTAAGCTTTCTTGCTAATTATGCTCTTCACTGACATGAAGTTCCTGGCAGAACAGTTCCAACTGGAGCTAAACTTGCTGAAAGTTCATTTTACTACCATTTTCCACAGAAAATATTTCATTTCATTCATATTTTATTCACTCATTACAAAAAATTTCATGACAATTGGTTTTAGCCAAGTACACTGCCATACATTGAACACTTTCAAATAGTAATTCAAAAAATGAAATTCAACTAGTCAACTTTTTAAACCATATCCTCAAAAAACAGCATAAAAGTGTTTTCATTTACATTCTTGTTCATCAAAGATAATACTTCTATGGCACAGACCCAAAGTTTACCCTCCTGAGCATTCATACCAATGAATAATTTGTTCAAATGTCAGTTGCAATTTTCAAAACTCTTTTCTTGACTCTGAATCTTAAACATCTGTAACAAATACTTGTTTTGAGAGTGCTTTACATTCATGACACTTGACCTTTTGATGTATGCACCACAAAATTTAAGTTTCAAATACCACGCAAGCAGGAAATCTGATCATTTCAGCAGTAGCCATCTGCAAGGTCCAGTATCAAATATTAGTTCTGGGTTGCCCAAAGTCATGGGCTACAAATCTTTTTCTGCAACTCATAATTAGTTGCAATTTGCTGCTCCCAAAAACACACTTCTCATGGAACATCTGGTCTCAAAAGCTTACCTTAACATTGGAAAAGTACTTAATATTTGGCTGGTGGTGCGTATACATGCACATCCACATATGCACACAGATTAAGTGTAACTACAGAATGCAAGCATGTCCTCTGTGGGTGGCTAGAGCTAGAGATTTCTTCTCCAAAAAAAAAATCCTCTTAGTTCTGTAACTGTTAAAGGGTATCTCAAGAAATATCAAACAACAGGAAAACGTTTTCCAATGTTCTTGCTGATTTGTATCAAGTTATTTAAGTTAAATGTTAACAGCTCATCAAACACCCTACCAAACACTTGAGTTTTTCATAAACTAGAATTTTTGTTTGCATGATCCTTAATATAAGTGAAGCACTGTTGAAATTGAAATGTGAACAAGGCTTTTAAAAAACCAACAAGCCAAACAAAATTGTAAGCTTCTCCAGAATTAAAGCACCATGCTGATTTAAAAAAACCCCACAATTTCAACATTAACATAACCAAGTACTTCTGGTTAACTAAGTTAGACATATGACAAAAATTGAGGCACTGCATATTTTAGCTTCATTATGTCTGAAGGAAACCTTACCTGAGCCTGTGAAAACAGCCTAATGCACAAATTATTCTGAGCAACTGAAAGAAAAAAAATCCCTGAAGACCCTTACATACAAGAAGTCTTCCAAGTACACCCAAGCAAGCAGTACAATTTCTAAAGGCAAAAATTACATATACTCCAGGATCTTCAAAGCATTCCTTCAATAATAGCAACACAGCTTTTGAAAAATGCCCAGTGCTGAGTTGTGCCACATACAGCTGACTCAAGCAACCAGCACTGCTGCTTGGGAGACAGAAGCCAGAAGCACACAGGATGCTATATTGCTCTTGAAATCCATTTCTTCTCTAGTCATCGGAAAAATCTGACAGAGCACTATTAACTTGCTTTCATATCTGCAAGAACACAAATACAGCTAATAAAGAGTTTAAAAATAAGCATAAAGGAAGATATTAGCTATGACAAGAAGAAAAACATTAGCCTTTCAGAAAATAAAAGGGATCACAACTTCTCATGCCAGATTCTTCAGAAGAGTTTCCAGAAAATGGCCTACAGAAGCTCTTATTCTCATGAACCTCACAATGCTGGAAAAGCATTCATGACATTTCTTACCTGAGCCCCATCCTTTAATTTCAAGATGCATTCCATTGTATTGATAGTGATGACAACTGGTTCTGATCCCAATTTCGTCCATGGCACATGAATCCGAAGTTCATGAATATGCCCACTTAAAAAAGTAAATGGCAGTTTCAGCTCCTAACAACAACAAAGAATGCAGAATTAACTACTGAAACCTATCAAAATTCCAGACACATTTGTAACTCAAAACAGTAATGTTCTATCACAAAACAAGTCAAAAGTTATTCTCCCTCCCCTAATCAGCAGTGTGCCACAGGACTTGGCATTTGCCTTTATAATTACTCACATGATTATGTCACAATTAGTCTGTTCAAAGGAGACATTTGGGTTACCATGTCCTTGATAATAAAAGATAGCTTAAAACCACCTCTCCCTCACATGAAGATACTGCAAAATGTTTTGCCATTCAAGGTACAAGTAGAAACAAACAAAGGGAAGGTAAATACGTAAACTGATATGCAACCAGTATTACTGTGAAGAGTACAAATTTGGAATTAAACATTGATAATGCCACAGTAAGGCAATTTCTTTCGAAATATTTTAGTGCTTAAGAGTTTTAAGAGCTCAGTTCTCATAAGACTGGCCCATTGTTGCTCCTTTCACATCAAACTACTTAGTAAATACAAAGTTATTAAATTTCTCATTGGCCAAACCAGACTTCTGCACAGCAAGGTCTAATGTAGATGTCTCACTGGTTTAAAAACTTGTGCAAGTCAGTCCAGAGTTTCTAACAAATGCCTGCGCACTCCATCCAACACAGATGACAACTCTGCCAGACAGCCTCAGGGAACCAGCTGCTGCTTGCAACAATTCAGCAAGAAATAAGGTGCCAAAGTTTAGATTAAAAGTACTCAACTAAGTAAATTGGTGTACATACAATACAAAGTGTACAAAGTGTTGCAATTTCCCAATAGCTTCAGGTGCTCTCTTGCAAAAAATGAGTTCAACACTTAACCAACAGAAGGGTCAGGCTAGAAAGCTGGTCCCAGGACTAGCAATCAAGATTTAGAATGAGGAAAACAATTGTTTACTGTAAAATAAAGAAGCAATATTTGATATGTTAGAATTTTAAGTCAGCATTCTCAATACTAAGTATTCTAATGCTCAGGTTTCAGGAATGCTTTATCTTTTCACCTTTCCAATCTCCTATTCTGTGATATTTTTTACCATCAAGTTTTAAAGTTTTAATGGAGAAAAAACAACACATCTTCAAGTTACTTATAGCCTAGGATTTTCATCATCATCTTAGGTGCTGGGAACTACAAATGCAGTATGTTCTCAGGTTGAGAAATAAGTGAATCTAAGTCTCAGAGATACAGGGAAGTAGTTTTGGCCTGCAATGACCATACAGTCCAACTGCCTGACCTATTCAGGGCTGACTAGAAGTCAAAATATGTTATTAAAGGCCTCCAAATGCCTCTTACACAGACAGACTTGGGAAGCCTGTAGGAAGCCTGTTCCAGTGTTTGACCACCCTCTCAGTAAGGAAATACATCCTAATGTCCAGTCTAAGCCTCCTGTGGTACAGTCTGAACCATTCCCACATGTCCTATCCCTGCATACCAGGGGGAAGAGTTCAGTATCTCCCTCTCCATGTCCCCTCTTCAGGAAGCTGTAGAGAGCTGTGAGGTCACCCCTCAGCCTCCTTTTCTCCAAATGAAACAAGCCCAAAGTCCTCAATCCCTTCAAACAGGACATTGCCTCCAGCCCTTTCACCACCTTTGTTGCCTCCTCCGGACACACTCTCATCCTTTACCCTCGTTCTCCAGCTGTGGGGCCCAGAGCAGCACACAGAGCTCAAGGTGAGGCCACACCAAGGCTGTACAGCAGGACAGTCACCTCTGTGACCAGCTGTGGATGCTAAGTTTGATGCACCCCAGGAAGGGATTTGTCCTCCTTGTTGACTCCTACTGAGCGTGCTGCTAACCAGCACGCACAGGTTCTTAACTGTATTTTGGTAAACTCAGGAACACAAATCTTTGTTCAGGACTCCAAAATTATCCAGGTAAGCCAGGGCTTAAGCACCTTTAACCCTTGGCTCAGGTTAGGTACATGCATCTCATTCAACACAGAATTCCTATGAATGAACAGATGTTACACAGAGAAGGTCCAGGAAACTCAGAAATCGAGCAGGCAAGTTGCTAAGGAATTTCAGACAAACATCTACCAGTGGATCCAGAAAGCCTCTTTTCTTCCACTTGATCGATCCCTGCTGTACAGAACTTCAGTATGAAAAAATATGGGGACATTTTGCATTTATTACTCAATATGTATTACTAAGTCTTAAAGTATGTCTATACAATATTTCTGTGAAGCTAGCTAATGTAAATTTTCTGCCTAAATACATTGAAATAAATGCATTTATCAGTGATAAATTCATGAATAATTAATACATAATCAATTCTTAGTGATATGTTTTGAAAGCCCCCTAAAAAGTTTTATTTTATTAAGTAGTTAACATCTCCTAAGTTCAGAGTTGAACTCATCACCATTTATACCTGTAACAGGTTTGCATCTTGAGAGTCTTTGCGATGACTAGAGGCAAGTCAACTATTCTTACCAATACCTACACCATCACAGCAACAACAGCTGCTAAGAGGAGCAATTTTAGGGAACACTTTCCCCCATTCTGCAGCTGATACCTCCTAAACCTTTCTACTGTGAAGAAGATTATCCTGTATCCAGGAGCTAAGAGTACTGTATGTTCACTGCTGACAAAATCTTCAGAGGAGGAAACTACACAAAATTATAGCTCCATTTTTTAGCCAAATACAGCTTTCAGTTTGTAAATTAGTTTTTGGGCCTTAATGAGTACTGATTAAAGAAGTATAAAAAAATCACACCCATTTCATACTACAAAACCTCTTGACTCCTTATTCAGCCATGCTTACACAGAATCACATCTAATTTCAAGTCTCCATTCTAAGAGATAACAGTTTCACACTTTCTCATTAAAAGTTCAAAGGAAATTGTTAATTTGTTTTTACAAAGTGTTTTTTTCTTCATCTCTTTCACTATTACACTTCAGGATTTTAGCCAAAACCCTCTCCTAAACATTCAGCCCTAGGCTCACAAGCAACACAAATAAAACTTTCATCCAGACAGTTTTAGTTGTGACACTGAAAAGCAAATATTGGGCTGTTTAGCTACAGATCTTGCTATATGATTAATCATACAATAACTTAAGTAATGTCTTTTGTCCCAGAGCTTTTTTTTTTTTTTTTTTTTTGGGGGGGGGGT
>VZRH01000840.1:1456509-1520973 GCA_013397555.1 Urocynchramus pylzowi
GGTGTGGCAGTGACAGGGTGACAGAGGCGCGGAGCGAGCGAGGTTGGGAAGGCCTCCGAGGTCATCTACTCCAGCCTGTGACCGAACAGCACCATGTCAGCTGTACCATGGCACTGAGTGACACGTGCAGTCTTTACCTAAACACCCTCAGGACGATGACTCCACCACCTCCGTGGGAAGTCCATTCCAGCGTCTAATCACCCACCCTTCACGTGAAGAAATTCCTCCTAATGTCAGATCTGAACACCCTCCGACATAGCTTGAGTTTATATCCTCATGTTGTCTCCAATTTTTTTCTGGGAGGAGGCGCCAATTCCCATCTGGCTACAGCCTCCTTTCAGGCAGCTGTAGGGAGTGATAAGGTCGCCCCTGAGCCTCCTTTGCACCAGGCTAAACACCCCCGGCTCCCCCAGCTGCTCCTCATAGGACTTGTCCTCCAGACCATTCACCAGCTCCATTGCCTTCCTCTGGACTCTCTCCAGCACCTCAATGTCCTTCCTGAGCTGAGGGGCCTGGAACTGCACACAGCACTCGACACAGTGTCCTCCCAGGGCGGAGTGGCCCGGCCACCCCTCAGGTGTGTGTGAGTCCCCGCCATGGGGAGCTTGGGCATGGTGGGCTCCATCTCGGAGCTCTGTTAACCCCTGAGATGTGCCGCTGCCTCAACCAGCCCCAGCTCCAAGGTTTGGTTCATGTTGTTATAGGTGACAAATGGCCATGTGGGGCAAATCCCGGTGGTGAAAAACACTTGCTCCCACTCTGTTTAATAAAGGTGCGCATTTTCTGGCTTGGATTAGAGCAAAGTTCTTCTTAGGTTCTCAATTTCACCATTTCAGGTGTGAGAGGTGTTCCTGACACCCAGGAATGCCCTAGATGTTCTGCATGCCCAGAGTGCTTCTCCCTTCTCTAGAACATAGAGAAAATCCATCTTCAGCAGGATCAAGTCCTTTTGGGGTTGCTTGTGGCATGCAGAAAATGCCTTGGAAAGGTGAGTTAATAGAATGCAGGCTGACATGTTGGCATATGGGTGATTTGGAAATGAGCTGAGCTCATTTTTGTCAGGGAAAAGTGCAGTAAGCAGTGCCTGTGGGCATCGCTTTGATGTAGATAATTAATAACCTTTTACAAAGGCCTCTGATTTGAGTTTTGAAGGAAAGCCTGGGATACGCCTCCTGAGTTACATATTCCTCCTGGAAATTTGAAATCCCATGAATTTAATCTGCAATGTAGTTACACGGCTGAAAAGACAACACTATACAGCATCTGAGAGAGTGCATGTGAAGCTCAAACAGCAAGTGCTTGGGTAGGAGCCTACCCCTGTAGCAGTACGTGTATTGAAATCTGGCTGAGCCAATCCAGGTCTGGAGGCTCCAAATCCTCATGGATTACCTGTCTGTTCTGCCTCTGGTATCCACATGCTGAGCTAACCATGAATCAAACCTCATTTTGCATACACCGTTGCCTCACTTGCTGTGCCATCTTCACTCATGAATCATGGGTTGCAAGACAGTATTTCACCTCACTAAGAGTCAAATCAGCTTGGAGTGCTTTTCTTCTTGCCGTGGTCACCACTCCCACAGCTCATACTTGAGTGTATGTTCAACCATTCTTCAGTACCTGTGGCATGTTAACCTGTGGCAAAGAGGTGGTAGCAGGAGGGTGAGGGACAGGAAAATTTTAACAGCGTCAGTGGTCTTTAATTAAATTGTGCTTCTGACTAAACAACTTCTCTAGGACTAACATTCTTGAAGAATTCCTTTGCAGAAATGCTATACATTTCTGTCCCTCTGCTAGAGGGGTAGGAGTGGTGAATTTTACTGGTAACACTTTTCAGGAGTGTGCACTGCAAGGCAGCACAGAGAAATAATCAATGCTAATGGAAACAATCTCATTTATAGCATACCCCCCCACAGAGTTGCATTGACACAACAGAGGGATGTGGCAACTGATAAATGTAATGTTGAAGCACACCCTAAGCCTGCATCAAAAGCCCTTATTTCAACAGAAAAACATTCTTCTGTTTCTTTGTCTATTATGTTATTACTTTTGAATGGCATATCCAATCAGTGCTGGAAGGTTTTCTGAAAGTTCAGAATTGAAGAACAACGCCCTATTTTGGTGAAAAATCAGTAAACGAGAAGAAGAGTAGGGGAAAAACCTAGTGCTTCTGGCAGCTGCCTGGCAGACTAGCAGCTGAGAACAGCTCTGTAATTTTCCTGGCAGTTATTAGCATTTTATTATAACTACCTCCATCTCAGTTCTAGTTCAAATATGTTGACACCCTGAATAATTTATGTTCTACAGTAGGAAAAAAAATAGGAAAAAAAATTGAAGGGATCGCACAGGAATAAATCTTTGAAGGAAAGGAGATAAATGGGTGGCATGAAACAAGAATAGCTGGAGAGGGTTATAAAGATTCCTGATGTACAGAGGGATGTGAGTACATGGGGAATTTGCAGGTAGTAGGCAGGTGAGGTGCAGTAATGAACTTGGGCATACTACAGCATCGAGGGCATGTCTGCTAGAAATGTCAGCTCCTTGAGCTAGTCCAATTTATTCAGTATTTCAACACTTCAGTGAAACATGCAGGGTAGGTATAATTAAAATTGCAAATCTAGTGACATGGGAATCTTGTTCAGTCTTATGACTTGAGCAGTTGTGAATCCCTGAAAAGCTAACAAAAATAGCTACAGTTTACCTGAAGACTGAAAAGGTGTACACAAAACAGTGTCACTTTTGGCTGGACATGAAAAAAATAGCACTTCAAGGAGGTCCTCAGGAAACATATCTACCTGCAGAGTACTTTTTTTCCTTTATAAAAGAGTCTATCAATGTGTTTCTGGCTTCAGTGTTGTTGTTGCTATAGGTTATTTCCTGTTTTCTGCAACAGAAGTGGGATCAATGAAATACAAAATGGAGGGGGAAAATTGAGTTCATTTAAAAATGAGGAAATCTAGAAAAGGTAGAGGATGATTAAGTGGCTGTTACAGAATTACTTGATCACAGAACGGTTGGGTTGGAAGGCACGTCTAGAGATCACCCAGTCCAACCCTCTTGCTAAGGCAGTACACCTAGAGCAGGCTGCTCAGGATTGCATCAAAGATAGTTTATATCTCCAGAGAAAGAAAGTTTGTATCTCCACAACCTCTCCTGTGCAGTCTGTTCCCTGGATTCTCTGCCAACCTCAAAGTTCTTCCTCTTGGAACCTCCCATGCATCATTTTCTGCCTGTTGCCCTCATCCCACTGCTTGGCACCACTGGGAAGCGCCTGGCTCCATCCTCTTGACACACTTCCTTCAGGTGCTGTTAGACATTCATAAGATCCCTTCTGTCTTTCCTTCTCCAGGCTAAACAGCCCCAGCTCTCTCAGCCTGTCTTCATTAGTGAGTTGCTTCAGACCCCTAATCAAATTCATACCACTCCACTGGACCCTCTCCAGTAGTTCCTTGTCTTCATTCAACTGGAGACCTTAGAACTGAACATAGCACTCCAGGCATGGCATCAACCAGGGCAAGCTACTTGAGGCTGCAGTCAAGGGAAAAACAAAGAAAATAGACATCTAAATAGATTTTTAAATGTTTGGCCTGGGCAGTTTGCAGTACAGAAGACAATCTGAGGTTATTGACAGGAAGGGTTGAGAGACAACCCGTGAGGATCTTCTTTTTTAACTGGAAAAAGGTTTTTTGTCCTCCAACCTCCTTCACTATGTCCCTCAGCTAACACTGGACACTTTAACCAGGTTACTGAGCAATCTGCTGTCAGCATCTGTTCTGCTCCAGTGCCTCCAAGTACAGCAGCATGGATATGGGCAACTGGTCCCAGAAGCTTTCAGTCTATTCATGTGGCAGAAGACTGCTGGTTTGTGATTCCTTAGAGCCTGCTGAGGTGTCTTGTAGACAGCATGAGACTGACAGTGTGAAGGAGTTTGTAATCATAAATTATCAATACTAATATAAATATTTCAGAAACACCTGTGAGAAAAATAAAAATTACTTAGCCTTCTTTCTCCCCTCCTGTTCTAGGTGCTAAAATATGGACTAGTTGATTTGTAACATTTTTTGTTGGTTCTTTTTTTCTGTTTTTACTATAAATTATACTTATAGTAAATGATTTTATATATATATTTATATATTTTATATATATTAAATATTTATATATTAATATATAGTAATATAGATAGATGTAAAATATGTGTATAAATGTGTTTATATTGTAATATGTAAGAATAATGAATTATAAACATATTAAGATCTGCCCTCTCTGTTTTACTGGGAATTTCCTGAGCTCAAACTAAATTGACTAAAAATATGTGTCTTCTAATATTTTTCAAACATTAAAAAACTACAGCAACAAAAACAAACAATATAAATCAATCTGTTTTACTATTAGAAATAAATAGGTTATTAGTGATGTCATGTTACTTAATTATTAAATTATATATGGCAATCAGAAACTGGGAAACAAAAATTGCCATGTCACTTTTATTATTATAATAGCCCCCATGTTACTATGGGGTTAATTTCAAGTTCACCAAAATGCACATAGATTTGAAATTTGGAAACATCAAAAGTAATTAAAAAAAAAAATCCACATACGCTTTCACTGTAATCTGAATTTTTGGTATATTCTAAAATTTAAGGTACAAACAATTATTCATCATAAGTTTTATTTGTTCTTCTATTCCCTAAATTGTGCCTGAAAATCATAGTGAAAGAGATCTCAGCTATAGTCTTGAAGCAATTTTTTTTTCAGGTGTTAAGGAAAATAGATTTAATTGTGGCACCTTTAAAATGGAAAATTAGTATTCAAAAAGTACCAAAATAAATTTATTATTTGTAACTATGATGTGTTGAAACCGTTACATTCGCTCTAAGTAAAACAGAAAAAGTATTAATTTAGTGATCAAAGGTCATGAAGTTCTGGAAGCTTTTGCTGTATAATCCCAGTTCATTGCTGCCTCATCTGGCTTTTTAGGAAAATGCTTTCCCCAGCTCTGCTAATCCCTGCAGCAGTCTGGGGACAGAATGCTCCGGGCAGGGGGGAGCAGGACACATTTATGCAGATTCGGATGCTAACCCAGCTCAAGCTTCACTGGTCTCGTCTGATGTCTCCTCTGTGGGTGAGTGTTCACTCTGAGTCAATGGGGTGAATGTCTGTACAGCCTCCACTTCTCAAGGGTGAGCCATGGACCTACAGCCAACTAAGTTTGGTCCAGACAGTGATGATGCACTCAAATGTAAAGATTTAGCTACAGTAACTGGTGCTTTAAAATGTAGTCTGCATGCATCAGTTCCTTGTACATAAATTTGGTTTCTTTGGAATTATTAAAACTCAAATAATGAGGCAGCATTACATCTCCAAAATTAATTGTCCTGAATTTTATTCACACACCAGAATGAATGAAAGACAAGATAAAAAACCTGAATGGAACAGGCTGGAAATGTACAGTTTAGTCTTCTAGGAGTATAATTTTCAGGTACAGCATGAGAGGCAAGCATGGTTGTCTAACCAGGAAAGTTAAAACTGGGAACTGTTTTTCAAGTTTTTGTTAAATTGGTAACAAAGGAAACCTGTTACCCACCTTGCAGCAGTGAAATTTTAGGGCTATATAATGATATTTGACCTGTTCTGATATGCTTGAAGGGTTTATGTGTCCTTTGGGTAGGAAGTGGTATCTTTGACTTCTACACCTAATTATGAAATACATCCCCAAAAGTCAGCCAAGAAGATGTTATTTCTGGTTCAAGTACATGAAATATATGTTTGACAATTTTAAACTGTATATGTAGAGAAACATGTAACTTATTACCGCCTCTGGGTATGAGCAGATTTATGCACTAAAAGTTTCACACAGGGTTTGCTAGACTGTTCCTATACTGTTCATGCAAAATGTGTATTTCTAATGGCAACTTCTAGCATACAGTCTTTTAAAATAGTCCTGCTTTTCAACAGTTAAATAATCACTTTTCTCCAGTATTTATGTATTTACATGCACAAAAAATTGCAAGTCTATGATTTTATATGTACTTGTAGCTATAAATGATTTTCAGTAAATATGAAATGCATAAATATGGTATCACCATATTTCAATTAAATATTTATACATATACTGCTATTATAATTGTTCCTCAATAAAAAGTTTTGTATGTTATCAAAAGTTTAATAGTAACCAACAGCTTCTTTCTGTGTCATTTGTTGGTTCTTTAGGGGATGAAGATAAAAATGGCAAAGCTCAGGAACCCTTTTTCTGGAACTATGCTAAAATCCAGTTCCTTTTATTGGCAAAGTGAATTTTTCAGTGAAACTGTTGGACTTTGTGATGCCCTTTCTTTGGCTTGTCCTGCAGCTTTCTGCAGAAGCTGAAGTCTGTTCTAAAATTTCTTCATCATGTGAACAAAATTATCTTAAATTTGATTTACGTGTTATAGAGCTGATATTAATGAATGTCAGGCATGTTGGACAGCAACAAGAAGTGCAAAGCCAAGAAAATATGTCAGCTCTGCAAAGTCGCCCTCGGAACCTAAATGGCAGACACAGCTCCATGTGAATAAAATCTTTAATATTTCAGGACTGATTTCCTGAATTTCTTGGACTTTATAGATAAAGTGGGTCCTAATATTGAAATCAATCTGTATAAATTGAAATCAGTCTGTGAAAGGTACAAAGGACTAAAGAGAAAATATGGAAAGCAGATAATTGAGATACATGGATCTTTTATAAGAGGGAGGCTTTTTATAATTTCCAGAATTTTTAGTCATTTCTTATCTCTTTGTCCTAGCATATAACCTGCAGGCCTTAGATAGGCTAATTTTTTTCCCTCTGAGGACTTACAGATGTTAGCATTCAATTTTCTGATTTTCTGATGTATTTTGTTAGGAAATTAAGTAGCTGTTTCACACCTCTCCAAAAATCAATAGCTATAAAAGCTCTGCAAGGATCCCACTTCTGATGGAATGACTGCTCAGAATTGTCTCTGCCCCTGAAAAACAAGGTGTAGAGTCTATTCATCACACAGCAGTTTTGAGACATTTTTTGTTTGGTTGCAAATTTTGAGACACTCTGGATTTACTTTTTGCTTTAAGCGAGTGCTCCTTGCTGTTTTAGCCGCCATTATCAATTGCTTGCTCTCCATCCTTTTTCTTTTCATTCATGTAATTTCCTGCCCACATGTTAGATTCAGCGTTGCTAACAACAGTAACTTAAGTATGAAATGTAAATTGCAGAAAGTCTCCCTTCAATCTTAAATTCACTGAGTAGGCAGGATTGCATGTCTTGCATTTCATTCCAAGGACGTACTTTTTTTTTTGTCAGTCCATTTTTTCTGAAACACACAATCAATTAGTATTGATTTTCTGTGCTGTGTCCCACATGCATTGAGGTGATGCAAAAAAATTCTTGCTATATTTCTTGCTATGCATTTTATATCATCCAGTCATAGGGCACAGAACAGTTCTTTTCAGATTAATATCATTCATTTGTCCAACGGTGATGGACATGGTGGTCTTGAGGCAATTGCAATTACATGATATACATCTATTATTTTCTCCATATAATCTAAAATCTGGAAGGATGGGACAAGTGTTGATTACCACAGGTTATTAACAGTAGCCAAAATGTGAAAGACTGTTTTATAAAGTATGCAAATTTTTATAGCATGATTTCAGTGAGAGATGATTGCAATATTGTTTAAGATACTGCAAAAATTTTTATTAGTGATGGCTCTCACTCTTTTCTGAATCTTGCTTGATACTGGAAATTTTTAAGGTCTGTGTGAGAAAAAGTAAATACAACAAACACAGTCTAGCAGTAGTTTACATTTGTTACACAGGATGCAAAAATAAAGCTTGCTTACACAGTGTTTCTGATAGTTTATTCAAGATTTCTGTAGATATCTCATGCCTAAGAACAAATATTAGCAAGTCAATAAGATGGAAAGAACTTCCCAAAATTAATTTTTAGATTAATTTTATTTGGAAAGCTGACACTACATGAATCACCTGCTTTGCAGAAATGGGTCTTTTTCTTTCATCCAGATGTTTTTTCATAGCCTTTATTGTGTTTTCAAACAAACACGTGACATTTCTAGAAATGCAAATTGGGCCTAACAATTTAGTGTTCTAAGATATTCTCTTAGTAACACAGCACAGCTGCTGATTTTAATTCTGATCACAAATTACATAGAAAAACTGACTCATATTAGGCTATTTTCTCTTCATACCTCTGCTTTTTCTCATGTTTCACACAGTTTCTTCTTTAACAGGAAACAAATCTTTGTGAAAAGGGAGAAATAGTGGTGTTTCGTAGGAGAGTGTATTTGCTTCTTTCAGACACACAGATTTGATACTGAGAAATGAATACTTTTAGGGAAGCTGGAAAAAAATTCTCAAGGCCACCCAAACTTTCCTACATGGCAAACTTCTGAAAGTGGGACAGCTGCTATTAATTAGCAATTCAAAGTTCATGTTCTCATCAGCTCATGTCTTGAGGTACAACAGCATCCTTTCTAACGCACTTGACAATTACAAATCCATACCATTTCTCCCCCTTTGCATCCCTCCATGAAGTTGAGTTTATCACAAAAGAGATGAAGGATTTAATTTTCAGTGCTTTTCACTTCTTTCAAGCACATTTCCCTTACTCTCCCTCCTTTACTCTTGCAGATACTTAGGCCCTTCTGTGCTGGCAGGGATGCAAATAACCATCTCAACTCCAAGTTTTTTACCCTGTGCATATTATCACCTAAGCAGTCATTCATACATGGAGATTACATGTTTTAAAAACCTCTGAAAACTCTCACTATATTTTGTCATCTCCTTTCTATAAAATTCACTGTCACCAGGATGTCTATCAGTATGACAACAGCTAGAAGCAAGGGAACTGATACCCTCCCTGTCTGAAGGATCACTGTCACATGATTATGTCCTTGGGCTCCCCATCCATCAGTCATATCTCCATGTTGTTACCTTAGGATGTAATTAGGTGCAACCATTTTTCATGTAACAAAACTGATGTACAAACACATGCCAACTGCAACATCTGGAGAAAGCATAAGGATAAGTGACACCTTTATGTTATATATTTTCCAGGCAAGGATCATCTCTCTGTTCTGGATGTGTAGAGTGTCTTGTAAAACATTATTTCTATTCCTGACTGCAGCTTTTAGTTTTGCTGCACTGCAAGAAATGTTGGTAGCAAAATCTTTTCAATGAGATCCAATTCATTGGACTGGAGTAATGTAAATCCAGTTTGCATTACTTGGATGACCATTAAAACCATTTGAGATAAAAGCAATGGGCATTAGCTCATGGAGAATTGTATGCCTTCCAATCTTTATTAGCTCAAAGGCTTTCCAGCAGCAAATAATGTGAACTGGCAGGATGACTAAAAACCTTCCTGTTTGCTGCAGTTCTCAGAATTGTACACTACATAAAGAGAGGGATTTAGTGACCACAAAGAAATACAGCCAAAAGAAATGTGGTGGGTAAATATGACTGGGAAAGTAGGTGAACCCAAGCCTGAATAGAGCATGAGTTTAACCTAAAACATCCTAGTACCTTCAGGGAGCTGGGAGCACCTCCAGGAGGTCTGTCTTTGTCCAGATGCAATAAGAAATGAAGCACTTCATTCCAGACACTGAGACAAAATAAAAATGGACAGCAGATGAGTAATTTTTTTCCCCAGCTATGTGATGGACTGTTTCACTCTCACATTACAGAGATGAAAGAACAGAGCAGTACGATCCTCTTCGCAGGATTGTAACAGCCACACAGACCCTCATCTTCTTGCTCTCCAGGGGCATGCCACCTTTTGTGCTCTTTCATAGACAGTTAGCACTAAAACCACTAAAACATTACCATCTCCAATTGAGTGAGAAGCTAGAGCCATATCACAGTAGTTCTTTGCTTCTGAATCAGTGGTCAATCCATTCCAGGAAGACAAAAATACAGAATAAATATTGTTGTTATTCCACATATCCTGGTAGCATTGTTTAAATCTGTTGGCTGTACAGTCTGTGCACTGGTTAACGTTGTAAATGCTCCTTTTAAAACCTGGGAAGTTAGAACAGATATTATTTTAATGAAAGCATAGATGTGGAGGCTACAACAAAATCCACAGGAAGATTCTAAATCCTCCAACACTTCGGATTTTTCATCAGCCTGGATTTAAATTGACCCTAATAATGTGTATACTTAGTGCTTACAATCACATGTATAAGGTCCATAAAAAATACAATTTACCAGCTGTGCAAGTATTTTTCTAATGACTCAGACTCTCTACTTTTTTGTTATTGTATAAAAATGTGATGCTTTTAAACTGAGCGGCATAAATTACATTGTTACTTCTCTGCTGCCATATAATATAACCTTTCCCCATGGTTATACATTTTGAAAGGGAGGTATAGAAAGTTCTGTGTATCCAGGGCACCTCCTGGAGTTCAGCTTTCAGGTCCTTCTCTGATCATTTACTTCCTAATCCTTGAAGATATAAAATCATCCTGTTAGCTGTTTATATCATGGGAGGCATGAGACACCCTTGCTTTCAGGTGTCTTTCTCTGGTTGAAAGGATATCTTAAATTCTTAAGCAATTAATTACTATAGCAAAAAAAAAAAAAAAGTGTTGCTGTCACAGAACATACCTTTTGCAGACTGTCGCCATAAAATATGTTACCTTCCATGGTAATGTATGTAAGTCTCCTATGAGACCAAGCCTGGTCAAAAAATAGCTGTATCTGAGTTTCTCTACAGGGAAGAATACAGATGAATGAAAAATTTGCTTCCAAGCATGGAAGGTAGCAATTTTGTTTTCTCACCATCAAGAGCCTCACTGAGATAAATAGGATTAGGACGTGACTGAGCCCTGCAAGTAGTAATTCTGGGCAAAACTAAGTCAAGAGTCTTGCATTACAAAATCATTAAACATTAGCTTTTTTCATGTTTTGGCACAAAGATTACACCATGCCATC
The DNA here is from genome assembly GCA_013397555.1 of Urocynchramus pylzowi. Taxonomy (NCBI): domain Eukaryota; kingdom Metazoa; phylum Chordata; class Aves; order Passeriformes; family Fringillidae; genus Urocynchramus; species Urocynchramus pylzowi. The sequence continues at coordinate 1,467,474 of VZRH01000840.1, forward strand.
AATCATTAAAAAGTATGTGCAAAATAGCTAATTTCTCAGTTAAAAGCAAAGTAAAAGATTCCTTTGCATGACGTGTTCTTTACAAGGGCAGAATTAACATGATAGCACAATAAATCAAAACATTGAACTGGAATATTTATAGTTTGGCTTTCTGTGTAGGACACATATGACCCATGACTGAGTGTCCCAGTCATGGAAAACTGCCCACTTAGTGCGACTTTGGTGCAAGTGAATCAGTTTGCAGAAGGGCTGTAGGACCTTATTTTAGGCTCACTTAAATGAATGGCTTAAACATCATCATGAGATTTGACTGTGGTTTAACAGGTATCCAATACATAGAATACAGTCCTAAGGGCTAATTATTGCCAATACAATGTGTCTCTCAAGAGGCAGTTTAATGTAAACTTGTATTTCTAATGTACCACATATTGTGCTATAACAGCCCATCTTCCAGTATGATTCAACTTTTCCTGAGATTCAGTTTGTTGTGTACATTTGTCGCTCTTTGAGGAGGTTAGAAGAAACTAACAAAATTGCAGCTGTTTGAAGTGAAATACAAAAAAAGTGAATGTAGCTTCTTACATTAAAAAAATTAATATATGTTTTGATTTTCAATGAACTATTACAAAAATACTAATAAGTGATAGAAAAATGTAAGAATATAAACATAATTTTGAAACTAAGAACAAACAAAAAAAAAACCTCGACACATTTATCTTTTGTTCATTTATTTTAACAAGATTTTCCTTTATTCTATAAAATTATATTTGTCAAAGGTTCTTTCCTTAGATTTAGCAACGCAAAAGCATTTATATTTTTTTAATTGCTTGCACTTTTATTTAACTTAACTACCATGTAGATGCTTGGAAACCTAGCTTTCAATAGCAACAAAGTATGTACATAATTAGTAATGGGGCCTTCAATCATTCCCCCTCTCGTGTTCCACTGTTTTCCCATATTCCAGCACAGTTATGTGCCCTTTAAGCTATTTTTATCAAGTGTGACAACTTTGAACTTGTTCCAAGACCATATTGCCTTAGATGTGACCTTCTGGTGTGGAAGTTAAATGTTCTCTGAAAATCTTGCATATAACATGTACTTCTCTATATTTACTCTAAATGTAATATCTTCAAAGAATACCAAAAAGTCAGTGAAACATGAACTTTTTCTATAACAGCCTTAGAGCCTGATCCTTTATACATGACTTCAGTAGGATTTACACATGTGTAAGGGCTGTGGACCATGTGTGCAAATATGGACACATGTTGTATCATATTAAGGTTCAATAATAAGGCTGGCCAGGAAACAAGGATTCTGTTTCGTGAAAGATTCTGAGGTTTTGGCATTTGGTTTAATTCTGATGCAGGGTGAAATCAAGACTTTTCAGCATGTTTTGAAAGCAAGAGAGTCTGCAAAGGAGACAGACAACAGACGTGTAACCAGGGCTAAGTATATACCTGTCACGGTGAATCCCCGTGTCAGACACTGCCTCAAATCTGAGAGCAGTGATTCAAACTTGGATGTACCCTGGGCAAGATGACTTTCCTTGTTACCACATTATTTGTTGTCCATAAACAAGTGAAGCCCTTCCTCCTCATTTTGAGTGAAATTCCCTTCTAAGGTTGAGATAAGCAGCCCTGGTCCTCTCTCAGCAGGACAGGCAGCGCTGCTGGCCGAATGTTTAATCTAAAGAACCATCATCTGTACTGTATGCCAGGGGACCCTGGCATGAGGTGTGTTTGGTCACAAGACAAGTGACAGGCCATAGTACTCTCAGGACTCTCCAGGCCTGTGCCCAGTGATGTTCCCTGAGAGGCCACAATCTACTCAGCAAGCACTCACAAAGCAGAGTTTGGGGACCAATGATATAAGCAAAAGGGCAGGATGTGATGGGTTTATATCTCAGGTGTTTCTAATGTGACACAAGAATTCCTGTCACTGGAGTTGTTTGTGTGTTATAAATATAAAATATTTGCCTAAGATGTGTGTTTCTGAAGTAGCAGCTTTTCTTTGGGTTTACAAGGAATTGGGTATCCAATGAAGTAAATATTCAGTTAGATGAATGGGTTTTGGTCAGAAAAGAAATGCTAAATGAGCATGAACCTCATCAGCTCTGTTCTATTACATTGGTCTCAAATTAAATGAAGCATTATTTGATTTGTTTCTTAAAAAATTAGTGTTGCTAAAAAGACTTTGAGATACAGATGCATTTGAGATATATCTGTATCACATAATCAACAAATGTTTTGTGTACCTTGAGCCTTTTGTGTCCTGCAGATATTGTCTTAACAACGTGCTTTGTTCTGCAACAATGTAGTAGACAATGATAGTAAAGCAAATCTCACACAAATTACATTTCCATTTGGTTTATACTATAAAAATTAACTTTTCCAGATTTGATGTAAGCTCTAGCAAGCATCAGAAGATAACTTAACTGAATATATATTTGAATATTGATTTCATATAATAAAAACCCAAAAGAAATCCCCAAAAGCTTGAGTGAAATTCTTATGGACAAATGGAATATAGTTTTGTCTGTGGGTTGAAAAAGATCTGGAAATATTAGTGGATGCCTATTTTGTTCAGCTTTTACAGTACTTGCTTTACTGTTTGCAAGCACTGAACTGTGAAAACAGTAAGAAACAGTTAAAAACCAGTAAAGACAAAATTCTAGGAGAGGAAATAGAAATTGACAGATTATTTTAAACTTGAATACTTAGAAAATTGATGAACGGGGGAAAAAAAATCTAAATTTTCTCTGAGTTTATTTCCAAGACAATTATCCAAATTTAGCCCCTCTATTTGAAAAAACTCAAAGACTATATTTAAAATTTTAAAAAGTGTTTGCTTTCTTCATCCTTTATTGTTGGCATGACCCTGGACAAGTTTCTGGTACATTTTGCCTAAGGGCCAAAGTAATACTTCCACTCTGAATGTTTAATACTATCCAGCAGTCTGTCCTAGATCTTGACATAAGAACTGGCCAAGCAGACATTTATTCTGTTCTTTTTTATTAAAACAATATTTCAAAGAGTTACTTTCCACAAAAAAAAAAAAAAAAAAAAAAAAAAAAAAAAAAAAAAAAAGCAAGAATTGGAGCTGCCCTTTTTGAAGACCAGATGATTGTTAAGTTTTAACATTTATGTGGTAGCACCAAAGAGGCATGACCTAGTCCCCAGTCAACCAGAGGCATTGAACAGATGATATGAGGTGTAAATGCTGCAGATCTGCTTCAGTGTGCCTGGTAAATATTATAAGCAAGGATTATTCCCTCTCTGTTGATATGGAAGCAAATCAGAAAGATCGTAACTGATTTAGACCAGGAGTCGATGTTAGAGACAAGATTAGAATTCAGGATTAGAATAGGAGTTGATTGCTGTGGAGTTCAGTTCGATAACTGTGCCGAGGCAGCCCTGAGAGCCCCATTCCTGCAGGCAGCAGGTCTTGGTCCTCTGAGCTGAGCCCCTCCATTACCAGCTGTAGGTACTTGCTCACGTGGTTATGCCACAACAGGCCACAGTCAAAGTAAGGAGTGAATGATTTTCACAGAAATTCTCAGATTTTCACCAAGGATATATTTTAGCATTGTGTTTTCCCACTGTCTGTGTATTCAAATGAAGTGGACCAGCAAGACTTCCTGCAATAGTGCCCCTCTAATCATGTATCAGATCCCCCCCAAATGAAACTTTGGTTGCCTTGTGTTCAAGAGCTCAGCTGGGAATGGCTGTGTGAGGCAGTATGAGTGACCTGTCATTGTGAGGAAGAAAACAGTGGCACTAGTGCATGTTCATATCAGTAAAACTGTAGAAATACTATTTTAACAAACAAAATCCGTGAGTGGACTTCGTGGATGGTAAAATCGTTTGTCTGAAAGGCACAAGGGCATCAAAGTTTGTGTCCTTTTGGTCCAATAGGACAGTGAGCAGCAGAGATATCACAGTCGTATCAAAATAAAGTAAAGAGAGTGTTTTAAGGCTCTTTCTTTTTAAGGAGCTAGAGGACCCAAATTTGTCTTTGCTTTGACCTCAGTGTGTAGAGGCAAATGCCAACCAGAAGAGGGAGCACATGTCAGCTGGAAGTATATTCCCAGAGCTCTACCGACTCAACTAATTACTATGGTGACAAATACAGCCATGTTGGCAAAATAAATAAAGAAGATAAATCCAGACTTGCCTTCAAGAAAAGGTCAAAGCTGATCAGAAATTAACTGATATGTATATATTCCATTGAATTGCCCTAGCAGAAGTATTTCCACATTTAAGAGTGGCTGGATTTGAGACAGAAAAGTGTCACTCTTGAGCTTTCATTGTCAGCTCATGAGATCAACAGCAGGCTCCTTTCTGTGCCTCTCCCACTTACAGTTCACATAGAGATCACTTATGTATGTAGTACGAGTCATTTCTTGCTGTAAAGAGGCCATGACCACTAATTGCTTTCCTCTTTTACTCTCTTCCTCTTTTTGCCCTCTTTTGGTTTTCTTTTTCCTTATTTCTCCTGCTGCTCTGTCCTTCAGATATGGTTCTACCCTCAGTTCCCTAGGCACTGGCTTGCAAAGCAGAGGGGAAGCTGTGGAGGTCTGGCTGCCTGCGGCACCCCCGCGGCTCTTGGGTCGCTCACCCTGCGTGCAGAGCAAGCACCGAGTGACTCCAGCCGTAGCCAGCTGCAGCTGGGTCTGTTGGCAGGAGTGCTTGGCTTGGGGAGCAGTAAGGCTTCCCTGCCACAGGACTTTTACTGCCATCTTTTCTGCTGCCTCTGACACTGGATCACAACTCTAAATAGTTGTCTTGGCATCAAGGCTGTGCAGCCACGAACATAGGGTGACTCAGAAGGGGTGCGTGTGGGTAATTGGGAAGCACTGATTCATCCAAGAGGGACTTGCCATTCTTCCTTAAGTTTAACACTCCTGTGAGATCCTTTTCCTCCTTTTACAGATTTTTCACCCTACGCTCGTATTTTTGTTGTTCTCTCTCTCCACCACCCGTTGACTTCTCAAGCTTTCTCTGTCCCCGCTGACTCTTATGTTCAGTCTTCTCTGTCACATTCTTTACCCTCCAATCCATCTTTTCCATTGTTCTTTTTATTCTTGTTGTCCCCCCCTTTTCCTTCTTCCTTGTTCTTATCTCTGCCTCATTGTTCGTAATCCCATCTCCAAAGTGACATCTCACATCTTCATCCTACCAGAAAATAGTCTTGTTTGCAAGCTTACATCTATTTTTCTTTCTTCTGCTGGATATGCCACTTAAAACATCTTTGCTTCCTTGAAGGGCTCTGATTAAGATTGCAAATATTTTTCTTTAAATGATTAGAATGAAACAAGGATTTGAGGAATATTGACACAACAATTTATTTTCTCTTAAATATATTTGCTTCTCCTTAAATAACAATTGAAGTATTTTATAGCATAATGAAGTCTTCACAACAATACGTTTAGAACAATTAAAAATTAAATTGCAAAGCTTATTTGAAATTACAATTTTTCTGAGCATATAGTTCAGCACATGGCTGAACATAGAAACTAAGATACTAGGTATAGGTGGTCATTATTGTCTTTTTTTAAATCTGTCCTATAGTGTGACTTTTTGCAAATTATTAACAATAGATAATTTTGCATATTATTATTTTTGGTTCATTACTGTACCACAACTAGAAAGCTGCTTTCCTTTCTCTATTATTAAGACCAACAGAAGAGGTATAAGTGACAGTTTTATTTACTTACTATAATGGGACAAGAGATCATTGGGCTTTACACAGTATGAAGTGACCAATATTATTCTTTCCAGCCTTTTCTTTCTTTCTTTCTGAGACACTTGATCTTTTGAGCGCTTGATCTTTTTAAGCAATGCTAGGTCAAGTCAGTTATCTAAGGAATAGTTTGCTAGAGAAAACAAAAAGGCAATGGTGTCTGACAGTCTTCAAATGCACTTTGTACCTTGTTGTTTTAGTGTCAGCTATTGACAGATCTAGTTGGGGAAATTTCTGGTCCTATCAGCAACAACAATTCAATCTTCCATAGCACTTTTCACATCAGAGCACATTACAAATAGCATTATCATCCCTCTGTTGATAACACAGGAGGTTGGGGTAGGGATAACTGACAGGTTATAGGTAAAGGAAAAGTTTGACTGGAAGAAATAATTTTCCAGTAGAAAACAAATACAATGTGAAGTCTTTCAGTCTTTCTGACCACCAAAATAATCTTACATGAAGAAATTTTCAAATCTTGCTGAAATTTCCCAATCTGTGATCCAACTTTATAGTTGCAAAAATAGTAAAATAGTAAAATGTAAAATTAGTATAACTTTTAGTGACATTGGTTTGGCTTAGTCAGGTTTTTCTTTTTTTTTTTTTTTTTTTTCTTTTCTAAAGGACAAGTTCAGTCCCTGGTCTCTGAGGAAACATTCCTTCTCTACCACACAAGTGGTAAATAAAATCTACAAATAAATTCTATTTCCCCAAATGTATAGGATACAAAAAAATGTATTCATTAGTGTGAGATATAAAAATGTAGACTCACACTTCTGAAATCTACGGCTGTTCCTTTCACACTTGTGCCAAAGGCAAACAAACATAATTCTCCCTGGCAGCTGGACGACATTCCAAACAGCCACCACATTAATTCACTCACCTCCATCAGCCTCCGCCTGCAACCTGCACAGCTTGCTGCCAGGAAGCCTGGCAATAAATTCCAACTCTAAATACCAAACAAGGTAGAAAATACCATACAATGCATTATTCCAAAGGACAAAAATGGGCTTGCATGATAGGGATACTGAGCAAGAGGCTCTTCCACTGCCTTTTGGAGTTCTCCTTATTGCCCTTGTGGAGATTGGCAGCTGACACAGAAAATGTAGTTTTGCACTGACAGTTGAATTCTGGATTTTTTACTCTAAATTTGAGTCTTTTTTTTATAACAATCAGTAGCTAGATGTTTGATTAAAACTAAAATTTTATATGTTGATGGTGTGCAAACTAATGTTAACACCTGATGTGATAATGAGGGATCAAGCCTGGATTTGCTGTGTATTCAACTACTTCTGGAGAAGGGTGTTGTGGACACCGTGCTGCGGCTCTGCAGCATCTCTTAGTGAAGCTTTTTATTTTCTCTCCAACAAACTATATATGAAAAGACAGGTAAGTACCAAATTCTAACACCATCTATAGTTATAGATTATGTTTATTTATATATATATATATATATATATTAGTTTTGGTTTGGGTTTTTTGTACCATGTATGTACACAAAACCTTTCCACTTTTCTCTTGGTCTTTAAGTTGTTTTTCTTTTAATTTCAAGGAAAAGCCCAAGAACTAAAAGTTAGTCTGTTCTTGGAGGAAACGGAATGCACCTTTTTCACCTAACAACTGCAAACAAAATGGCCACTGTCTCAGGAAACAGATAATATCTCATCAAGTTAAAGGTGGAGTATGCAATAAAGGCACCACAAATTCAAAGGTGTTCAAATGTGGGCTAGTTCTGTCACTTTTTTTCTGTTCACCTTTTTCAGAAAAGCTGTATATCCTGAAATGAAATTAAAACAGTATGTTAATTTTGTTTTCCCTGAAATAGTTTTCAGGAGTTCAACCTAAAAGAATACCCAGCAAACTAAGTTTTCCAGCTTCTTGGGTTTTTATGAGTATGAAGATCTGGGAGGGAAAACTCAACAGAGCAGCTGTCAAAAAAGATTATTGCTGGTTTGGCACTCAGCACACAAGTTAGCAATTCTGTACATTCCAGCCAAAAGTAAGTGGAATAAAATAAAAGTAAAGGAATAAAATCATTCTCAGAAATGTAATGGGCGTTTGAACTCTCAGAAAAATTTTACTCTGTGTTTTGAGCGAAGTTGATGACAATAATTCCATGCAAACTGCTTCCACAGATGTTAGTTTTACTAGCTTTGTGTTAGTTCACTGCATCTAGGGATGGTAAAAGCTCCCTCTGTTTGATTAGTCTTCTATCTTGACTTTATCTTTTTAGAGTTTTGCAAAGCTGATAAAAATACAAAAGTTCACACGGAACAATTTATTTGGATTTCAGCCAAAGCTTTGATAAAATGAGCTTCTGTATCAGCAAAAGTAGCTCATTTTTGAACAACAGGGTAAGTAGTTCTTGAAAAGGTAATTTACACCTTAGAGAAGCATTACTTAGGAAAACCTTATACCCCGTAGATCTATGCACTTTTCATGCATTCTTTGAGTGAGCACTTACTCCTCAGTACAACTGTGAGGTATTTTCAGTGCTTCTTTTTGCAGGGGTAGAGAGGTCATTCAGATGATCTCAACTTTTCTTGTTGTTTTTGAAGTTTCAACCTGTAGGCTGTTTACTATGTTGAGTGGCTGTCATTTCTGTACAATTAGAGCTACTATGAACTTTCTAATACAAATTGAATTCAACCCTGTTTACTCCTCCTGCCCAATTCTATTTGAACTATATTTTCTGCCACAGGGTCTTTGCCTGTGATGGAGTTTTTTTCCATAGGTTACAAACTGTGCAAATGTCTCCCTTATTTTTTTTTTTTCCAACATAGTTGAATTATTTTCCTGCATAATTTTGATTTTATCCACTCTCCCCTAGGACTGATGCTTTCCAGTTACATGCTTTTCTTCTTTATGATTTTATTCATCTCAGAATAATTTACACTGTTCTGTGGACTTCCTAAAATAGCAGTGTAGTGTAAGGAACTATAGGGTCAACAGGTCTTGCTATAATGGCATCCTAGACAGGCACTAAGTGCTTCAGTCCTTTCACATTTCAAACTACTGTTGACCTCAACAAAGCATAAGGAGATAGTTGGATTTAACTGTCTTCACCTCAAGAAGGACATGCACTGAGCAAAGAGACATGGAGACAAAATTGGCTAGGAGAAGTATACTTTAATCTGCACTTGCAAGTCTTCCAGTGCTTCAGGTTTTTTCATGCCAGCTGCTGAGTTTTAAGTGTCTTTGCTTTCAGGGGGTTTTTTTTAAGTTAATTTTTCTTTACAGAAATGACACCATTGTGCTGTATTTTTGCTCTACCTTCTTAGTGGAGATTTACAATCTAAATTCCAGAACAAGAACTGCTTTGGACTGGGGGGATGGTGGTGCTCAGTTTTGAAAAGTCTCAAGATTTTATCTTGAGTTTCAATATTTGCTTCTTCCTTTATAACTGCCATTCTTGGACGCGAATGAACCCATGACCGTTTTAAGCCGCTTTTTCTTTGAGTGCATTTCTACCCCTCACATTTGTAACATCTGAAAATATAAATTTGACAAAAGATTAGAAGTTTAAAAATTGCATCTTATTTTTTTTCTGGAATTTAAGATTTTTAAGCCAATCTCATTTTTGATACCTCTAGGATGACAGTTTTAGGGTTAACAAAACTATATACTTCAACATGATTTGAAACCAAGGGACTTAACAGAACCTTAAAGAACATCTGACAAAAAAAGACACAAAAGGGAAAAAAAACGGAAACATCACACACATAAAACTAAAAAAGACACTTTTTAAAAATGTGTTTATAATTCAGTTAGTCTTTAACAGGGAGAAAATGAAGATCCTTATTTTTCATTTTCAATTACTTTCCTAGCATATTTGCTAAATTTACAGGCCAGAATTTTTTTTTTTCCAGCTAGCAAACCTGCAGCTACCACACGAGATTTGAAAGTAAAAAATATTCATTCTGTCTCATAGGTCACTGCTTGTAATAAAGATTCCACAATAGGAAATTAGCTGACAATTTGGTTGATGATGTACAAAACAGACTAGAAGCCAGCTCGCCCTCCCAGAGCTCCTTGGCTCTACAGAGCTAACAATAGTAAAAACAGGCTTTTGGTCAGAAAAGTAAGCAGCTCTAATTCCAGGGTATGCAGGGAGCTGCTCCTCTGAGTAAGAGCGTGTTCTTTAATGCTGCTGCCCGTAACTCTGCTTTAAGCTGCCGGTGCTCAGTGCTGGGGCAGCTGCACCACCAGCCACCGGGGCAGGGAAAGGAAAAAACAGAGATACCAGGTTTTGGGGGGTAAGGTCCTTCAAACTGAAATGCCAGCAGAGACAAGATGTGCTCTGTTCAGCTGGAATTAGTCACTGGAGCAAATAGGACTCAGCTCTCCTGAGCGGCTGCGTGACAGCTGGGATTATCTCCTTCATGAGCAAGAGCTGGTGTTTTTCTTTCTTCCTGTACCTAATAAAGAAATTGCAGTCACTTTAAGGAAGAAGTGTTCTTACACCCAGGTTTTTTTTCTTATATGATCTTTACGTAGGACTTCATCTGTATCAAAGAATCTTCAGAGATATTAAAATGGTTGTGGCTCTGTCACTTATTCCTCCCCAGAGATGAAGGAGAACAAGGCATAAACCAGGACTACAAGTTTATGTTTGTTCACAGTCTGTTCCTTGAGTAGAGCAACTACGTGCATGAGCAGCTTATAACCCCTTAGAAGGTTAAAATCTTGCCTGTGGCAAGGATTACTTTAGTGAAAATGCATTAATAACATGGGTTTGTCTGCAATGATATAGTCATGTGTCTGACTCAATATTATTACCAAGAATAATTAACTCGGCAACGGGGAAAACACACATGTACACAAATGAGGTGCTGATGTTCATGAGATAATTTTCATTTATCATGAACTGTCTCACCTGCCTTCTGTTCTGTATACCACCTTGGCCTCTGAGACTAATGTCAAACAGCTTGAAACACACTAAGAACCAAACAACCAAAAATTCATATTTCCAGATAAAGGTTTCCTTTCCTCTTCAGAGGTGGAAGAAACATAGGTCTTGGACAATGTGGTATTTAGTGTTGCATCTGGGATAGATTCAATGGCAGGAACAGTGAAAGAGAGGGAGAGCACTGGAGATAGCAACCTGCAAAATTCTGTCATTATGAAACATGGAGCGGCTATTTTCAGGTTATTTTAAAGGATTCTTGTACCACAAAAAAATTTCTATTAAGATGTCTAATGCAACTCATGCAATGTCAGAAGCCTGATTTAGTGAAAATGCATTCAGAATAAAATAATATTTAACATTCAGACGCAGGGTTTCAGTACTATATTGCTACCCCCAGCCTTTTGGAACACATTTCATTTGTAAACCCAGTAAAAAAATCACAGATGTCTGTCATTGAAAGAAATTAACTTTATCCAGTTTGTTTCTTCCTACAAAAGTAGACAACCATATCATTCCTTCTGGGCATTTGCCAAATCCTTTGGGATAATTGGATAGAGATGCTGTGGAGTTGTGAACAGTTGTACTTCTGCTGTTGACCTACAGTAGCTCTGTTTTTTTGGTTTGTTTTTTTTTTTTTTTTTTTTTGGTGTGAACCTTCATTGAGGAATGCCTGCTCTGTGGATTTTATCTTCTCCTTTCTGGTAGGATTCTGGATACCATTCCATACTGTGTTGTCTTGGAGTGCAATGGAGGCACCTGAAGTGACATTACTGCTGCAGGAGGATCCCTGGAGAGACTGACACATGGATTACCCTCAAATATCTGCTGAAGCAGCAGGAGACATTCTTGTAACAGGCAAGAAGAGACAGTGGTGTGGTGCAGCACTTCATATCAAACAAGCTGGAAAAGAGGAATCCCTCTCTGCTTCCAACAGAGGAAAGGGAAACCTTGCTTCACTTCTGAAAATACTTCTGAAAGCAAATAAAAATGCCAGCTCTAGTAACATCATATTTTGCAGAGCTACAGCCCTGAGTCAGGTAATACTCCTTTGATGTCAAACAACAACATTGGGAGTTTTCCTCCAGTAAGGCTACAGAATTTGGCCTATTTAAAATTATTAGATTATCCTTCAATTTGAAATCAGCTTTTCCAAGACAAATTGGTCTTTTACATTTATTCTAATGCATAGAGGAAATTAGATTAATTCATTAATCTCTAGGTTGCACTGTTGTAAAACTTTGTTTTTTTTAAATTCCGTGACTCAACTATTAGGGCTTTGTTTTGATATCATTTTAGCCAACATTCTGAATCCCAGGAAGGTTCATCACCTGGCAGTTCTTTTTTCCTAAAGGAGTTTAATACTACTGTAAAGGACTCAAAAACCACTTGGGGAGTTTTACCTGAGACTACAAATTTTGTGGAGGCACAATTCTGCCAAGTGATTAGCTGGAGGCCAAATTCTGCAAATCCTAAAATCATGTGGGTATTCCTTTCACTTGAAAAGGACTCCCAGTTTGAAGGACTTCTCATGCAAATAAGGATCTGAAGGATTTGGCCTTTTGTGGCAGGGCTGATACCATGGCTTTGCTGTATGTAGTTAAGCAGAATTTTTTTTAAAGGGTTCATCAGGAAAGTGGAAACAGATTTTCCTAAACTAAATGCTTATGGTTGAATTTAAAAATGTTGCCCTTGTCAGAGGTTAAATTGTTCCCTGCATCTCTCTTATAAGCATTTTAACTATCTGCATTAAATACTGTGAATAGTAAGTACAAGGAATAAGGGCACAATATAAGTACAAGAAAGTGTAACACAAAAGAGCAGTTTCATGGTCCCTATTAAAACACATTTAAAGTCCCTCCAGCTGCTAGTGTTTAACCGACAAAAAGTATGGTTTCACACCAAAAGAACAATCTGTTCTGTGAATTAAAGCATATAGAAGGCCTTAGTAAAAAAGGTAAGCACTTATATATATAAACAAAATCAATGGCTCTATATGTATCAATGCAGATAATGTTTCAAAACTGGGGGAAAAGGTGTATAAAATAACTGGACATGAGTCTGGTTAGAAATTTATCCAAGAAAAGCCCAAATACCTGAACCATTGTGGAAAAATAAATGGAAGTGTGTACACATAGAAGTGGAGTTCTAGAAACTAAGCCAAAATTCTAATTCCATAGCATCCCTTTCCATCCTGTTGGACAGGAATAAAAATCTGGCAGCTTAGACCTATCTCTATTGCTTACTTTCTCAAAGGTCATGACTTGTTTTCTGCATGGAGAGAGTTGGAACTTTTTCCCATGAGGGTGCAGCTAGAAATGTTTATATATGTAGCACTGAACCTGTTGTGCCTCGTGTCCATTCTTTTTCAATGTCAATATACTCTATCAGTAATGCAGCAGCCTGATTAGCTACAGAGGTCTAGCTATGTCATGAAAGTCCTAAGGAAAACAAAAATATATCTTCCAGCCAGGAGTGCTTGTTTCCAACATTTGTTTCCAACCTGCCAGGTGTTTCATAAATATATAGTGCATCTCTTCCCTAACAACACCCATAAATAAAAGGACGCTGACCTCAGTCAATATTTACTCTTTTAAAAAAATTACTCACTGGCTTATTTTTCTGCTTTTCTTCTACTTATTTTCTTTCTACTTTTCTCTAGTTTTCCCTAGAGTTTCCTTTAGTTTCTTCCTACTGTTCTAGATTTCTTGCCCAAATTTTGTTACATTTTCATTTCCTTATTAATTTTCTTCTTTTCAATTCTATTTTTGCTCTATTTGCAGTTTGCATGTCACTTCTTTAGCTCTCCCTATCAAGTTTTTATTCTATATTCTGCTTTACTTTTGTTCCATATTTCGTAGACTCTCTCCTGACCGCCCTTCTTCATTTCATTCATCTGCACATCTTTTTTCTGCCTAGCTCTTTACTTCCCTTTTCTAGCTCATGCTCCCCTTCACTGCACCTTTATGCTTACATCCCAGCTGTACGTGGAAATCCTGACAGAATAGTATGGACATAGCTCAGTCAAGACTAGGAGAGAAGATATTCACACCTTATTCTTATCTTTCCATGCAAATAATGGGAAGAGAATTAACTCCTTAAGGAATCATTGAGAATTTCCCTTAATGTGGCAAAATCTGTGAAACTCTTTTGGATAGTAAATGGGACAGTTTGAATGCTAGCCAGTAACAGGGGTGCACAGATCAGTTAGAAGGAGCTGCTTTTTGAGAGAGATTGTCAAGGAAATGAAAAAATTTTGTCAAAAAAGTTTTGTCAAAAAAAAAACCATAACCCACCCACCCAACCAAATCCTCCCCCCAGCAAACCAAAAAGCCCAAACCAAACAACAACAACAACAACAAAAACCTAACAAAACAAAAATAACCAAACAAGCACTTAACCAATCAAAAAAACTACAATACACTAAAAAAACCCAAACCAAAATCATAAGAGAGGTAGCAAGCAGATGGTATTGACTGTAGACACTTTTCTGTCTCTAGAGTGCGTTTTATACCAAAAGAGCAATAACCCCCAAATAAAATGTCCTCATCCTAGAAAACTCCCAACTTACCAAATTCTTCTTTTAATTTGCTTTATGTTCGTTGTATTTCTTCAATGTCTTCACATTATTTCTTCCCACTTAAGTTTCCTAACTTCTTCTATTTTGAGGTGTTTCCTCTTATACTGGGCAATAATTGATGCCCTGCTTTTCTCCTCTGCCTTTCGTGTGCAGCCCTCCCTGTCTCTCTGGACCACTCCTGTGGATCCTTCACCTTCCTGTGTGACTCTGACTCTTCATGTGTTCTCTTTGTATTAATCTTTTAACCCAGGTATTTCATCATACTTTCAACACCTCAAAGATCTTCTCTGCTAACTTCTTCCCACACAAAAAATTATATAGTCATGCCCTGCTGTCATTGCCACAGAAACTCTCTCTTGCTTTCATTTGCACATGCTCTTGTTCTCTCCTATGCACACACATTGCACCAGCACTTCAAAATGGATATATGAAGATTTTCCTTGTATGTGCTTATCACGTAGGCTCAAGCTCTGCTTTACAGGTTTTTGCCAGACCCAATTTATGTGAGAATTGTAATATAACCTCCTACTAAAATATGTTTAATTTTGCTTCCCCACTTCCTTCTAGATCATTTTTTGACATGTGCAGACAACCTCCTTCTCATGTCTTTTCTCCTTTAATGATAAATCCATTCTCAGATGACTTTTAAATAAAGATGTTCATGTTTTGACTGATAAGGAATCAGCTGGACTGAAAGTAGTTGAGCGAGTGTTGTAGGGGACAGATTTGCTCCTCTAGTTCAGAAAAACTCTCCAGATTTTCTCAGGAGAAGGTTTTAAAAATTTTAATACCTGAAAGAAACAAAGGAGCACCTTTCTTTTGAAAAGTAAGATTTTGGTAGCATCTTGCTGAACAACTGGGCTGGAAGAGTAACCTTGTTGATCTTAGGAGGAAGTTCATTTGACTTTTTAGAGGACAATACTTATAGCATGCTCTTACCACACTTGATTTTAGGCTTTTTTTCCTTGACTTCAGGCATGTCAGAGAAGAAATTTAGAACTAAGGTAAGAGCAGTTTCATGACAGAAGTGAGGTTCCTCAAAGCAGTGCAAGAAAGGACAACCCTAACTACTGATTCTTATGTGCCTGATGACTGAGGTGTAAAGAGCACAATGCTACCAACCCTTCTTCAGGGCTAGGTAAGTGGCACAGAAAGGCTGACACGCATAGAGAATCTGATTTTATCAGGACTTGGGGAAAATTATTTTAACTTTGCTCCAAGTAATTTTCCCTGCTCTTGCCCACCCAGGTAATGACAGTATGGAGACATGACTTTCAGCCTTTGTTTGCTGGAACCAGTTTCTGCAGCCTGCCTGCCTGCCTGCCAGCAGAGCTCTCCCAGTGTTGCAGCTGTAGTGAGGGAAGGCAAGCACTTGCAGAGGTCACGGTTCAGCCTGGCTGGGCCCTGTACCTGTGTGAGTGGTGGGCCAGAGCCCCAGGACAAGGCACACCCCAGTTACCCAGTAGAGATAGAGCAGGTGTTTCAAGGTGTACTTTGCCAACAGCCCTTCAGAGCTGTGGCTCTTGGCCTCTGCAATTTTCCCCTCACCAGCGTCCTCTCAGCTCCCATGAGACTTCCATTTGTTGATCACTGAGGTGCTTAAAACCTGAATCTTGACTACTGTTTATCAGACCTGTCCATCATCCTCTCTATTCAAGGCTTGCACCACACAGTTAAACCCTGTGATCCAACCAGCACAGCCCTCAAGCTGTTCTCGGGCTCCCCACTCAACCTAATATCAATCAATCTTACTCCTCAGCTTCACTGGGAAATTTTTACAAGGAAAAAGGAACTATTCCACTCTTCAGATTGCAGTTAGACTTACTGGTGGATGCACGTGTGCTCAGTGTATCCCAGGGGTTTCAATTCCTCAGATCAAAAATGGGCATCTGATTAAAATACAAGGCAGCTTTCTTCTGGACAGGGTGCTGAAGTTTCTTCCTAATAATGGACAATAGAGGAAACAGTGGAACTAAAGAGGGAAGTCATATGTACTGAGAACCCAATTTAATATGGGGTTCCTATGCAGATCTGTTGCTTTCTTAGTTTCAGGATCTCCATAGTGTTTCTAGGTCATTATGCCAGCCAGGGAAGTTCTCAATACCCATCAGCAAGCAATGCTGAAAGACCTGCACCTTACTTGTGCCCCAGGAAAGTCAGTGTTTTTGGTCTTACAAATAAAGCAGGAGAAGTAATCAGATAGACTTGGACAGCAAGTCTGAGAGCATGTGCTTGTCTTCCAGCCAGCTTTGGCCAGTCTTTGGTAGCAATTGAACCAAACTATCAATTAAGTGTTTGTATCATTTCATAATGAAGTACCATCATATTCTAAGCATCAAGTTATTATTTGCATGAAATGATGTCACACTGTTTTTACAGTCACCTAATTTCTCTTATGTTAAGCAGTTTCCAGGCTGATTCACCCATATGCCAGTTATGCCACAGAACAGACTCCTGTCCAGTGGTCTTTGTTTTGGGCTTGATACTGCTTTGATTTAAAATCTTCGTAGTAGTGGCTTCCTCCTGTATTATGTGTGTGAAAAAGCAGGCGTGCACAGTGTCACTGACGGCTGACCCCACAGAAAGCCCCACAAGATCACTGTTTAGTCTCATGCATCAAATAATGTCCACGAGCCTAGGACATGTCTCCAGTGCTGATGAAGAAACTTGTGCCTGAGCTGGCATGACTGACAAGTGGCAGAACAAACGAGTTCTGCCTTACGCCATCCTCTGCCAGCCCCTGTCTGGCTCATTTGCACAGCAGGGATCTGTGCCATGCCAGATGCTGACGTGGCTCCCTGCGAGCTGCGGGATCACTGCTGGGCTCTGGTGGAGACAATGCTAACGAGATCTGACTCCCAGGGAGCGGTGGCGGCCAGGAGGAGGACGTGCAGAGGAGAGAAAAAGGCTGACTGCTGTCTCCTCTTTTCCATTACATTCTCATTTTATATTCTTATCATCTTATTTACATATATCTTAATTACTTATATTCATGCTTTTCATTACTATTTTCTCTCATTTCTCTTATTAGATTATAAAAATATCTATTGATCTTTATTCCAAGAATCTTGAATGCACGGGAAACCCTTGGTACAGCTACTGAAGAAAGATACTATAGAAAGAAAACTTCAGCATACTGCTGCCATCACATCTATCAGGGAACATATCTCAGACCTTTAAATGCAATAACTAAAATCAATAGGCAAGTAAATAATATGATGCCCTTGAAACAGAATTGGGGCATTGCACTGAGGACAGAAATGTTCCATAGCTTTTTTGGAAGAGTGTCTGGCCATAGAGCTGTGTGTGTAAGTTTGGGTGTAGAAACTCATAGAGAACTTTTAACAAAAAACTTCTGACTCTGTAAAGCAATTCTACTTTTGTATAACAATTATTATTTTTTAGCCATAAAAGTCTTGCAGCATGAAAACAGTGAAAATGAGCAAGAAGTACTCTTACAGATAGAAAATCCAGTCATATACCATTTTTAACCAGAGACTTTAAAAAAGCTTCTGCCCAATATATGTGAGAAGTGGATAGTTTTCCCTTTTTTTTTTTTATTCTTATACAGATGGTTTCAAGGCAGGGATTTGGAAAATATCTGAAAACAAACTTCACAAGACAAAGATTTACAAGTGCTTGCATCTAGATTTCTGATAGGGTAGCCAGACATCAGGGAAGAATTTTGCTTGCTTCTCAAAAATATTGGAGCTATCAAGACAAATTGGGCACAGAAGATAGTGTATGTAAGGGCAGTTGGATGACTGAAAATAGAAACTCTTAAGAATAACACCAAGCCATTTTGGAGAAGAATTCTGTATCTGGAGAGCACAGCAGACTGGCCAAACTATATCAGGGATATCCAGGAACCTGGTAAGCAGATGTGAGGCATCTGGGGAAATGTGGTCCAAACAGCAAAAGACGCTATGAAAAACTGCAGCATCCCTAGCAGGCCTTGGAGCATAGTAGGAATGGACCTTCTGAGAAAATGCACCCAAAAGTTACAGTTTTGAGCTAGAAGATTGTAAGTATTTGTACATCTCTTGTAAATGTGTAGTTAAAGCACTGTCACAGCTGAGTGTAAATGTAGCACATATTACCTTATTTTCGAGCTGCTTGTTGTGAATTGAACTGTTTCCCAACTGAGAGATGGTAACTTAACCCAGCAATGTGTTAGCTTGGGTGGTTGCAATGACCTCAACAGAGTGTGAGACACTACCTCTGCAAAAGGCAAAGAGAAAATATGGCCAGCCCTTCCTGGATAAAGAAATACATGTACCAAGAGCCTGAACAACATCCTGCTGCTGTGCACAATGTTGTCGGTATATTCTACATTCATAGCCCCACCACCACTGTCACTAGTGGTGGTGAGAGGACGAGGAGGAACAGTGCATGTGAAAAGATGAGAATTCACTAAACCAAAACCCTGACTGCCTTCTAAGCAGGAGACTTTGTTGTAACTGGGGATCTCCTCAGACAAACTGTAAGCTTGAAAAAATTCAGGACATTGAAAAAGGAAGTTCTTGTCGATACAATACAGCAGCGGGCAAGCATGTGTTTCTCTGAGATATTGTTACAACACTGGGTCATTGACATTGCTATGAAGGAGAGTAAGATCCACCTTCACTGAGATATGATCAGCACTGCATTGAGAAACTACAGCCACCGGAAGGATTGACTGCAAGACAGCCTCTTGGCACTGTCAGAAGATAAACACTCATTAAACTCCTACGGGGGATATCTAAGACCCTGTGCTACAGCACAGTGTGGAGCAACACCTCCCTAAGCCCCAAGGAAAATATCTTAGATCCTACACACAGTTAAGAAAAGAGAAAGAGACAGACGAGTGTGTTAAAATATGTATGATGTTAATGAATTTCAGACTTCAAGGGTGTGTAACAGAATGCTAAGCAAATAAATTGGCTGTGGTAGTTGCAATTAATTTTGGTATCTTAAATAAATGCAGTAAATGGAACATTAGTATAAGTATAATTCCTATGGGGACTTGTCACAAGTTAGTTTACTGTATAAAACATGTCCATTTTTACTCTGTACTATTGGCTGATATCACCAGTATTTATAAACTGAAAGCCCACCTATGCTGCCACAATAAAGGCAAAGGAAGCATCAGCAAAATCTCTCCACGTGAGATTTTATATAAGTATTTAATGTAACACCAGAGACTGTACACAGGAAGGAGGTTTAGCATAACCTTCACTAATCTCCTGGGGGTGAGTGGCTGCTTTACATAGGTAGCTGTGCAAGTTACACAAACTACTGATGATACTGTCTAAAGTGGTGTGAGGATACTTGCAAGATGAAGTGTAAAATTACTTTGAGGAATCTGGTTAGAGAAAACAGCATGCAAAGCTGAAGGAATACTGCTGGGCTATTGAATGGTCTTGACTGTCTCGCTACCCTTGCTTTAAAAACTGAATGAACCCGAGCTTTCGCAGTCAAGTAGATTTGCAGAAATCCACCTCCAGGCACCTCTTTGCCTCTCCATGTCTTCCTTCCTTACAATCTTCTGGGACTGGTGATGTTCAGGAAGAGAATGCCAGAGGACCTCCCTCCCCTTGGCCACCTCCACAACACTGTGGAGAGATGGGGAGCAAGTTCTGCTGTGGTTGGGGCCCCCCACCTCTTTCTCTCCTCGCTTCCCTTCATGAGTTGATGTGCTCTGGAGTGGAGCACCTGAAGCTCAACCCTGTTGCTTCTCTAACCATTAACGCTGTTGCACACAACCACATACATGAGATGCATATGAGAGGCAGGAAGTAAGTGGAATTTTTTCCTGCACCTGTGTCCAGATATGTTCAGCTTGGATATAATTTGGTCCCACATAAGGAAGCTAAAATATCTTCTGAAATATTTCTTTTCATTTTACTTCTAAGTTACTCAGTACATTTCCAACTTTGACTTATCCTCTAAATGTTGATGGTCAGTGACTTCCTGAATATAACCTCCCAATGAGCACTGCAGCCAGAAGGGATGCAAGGGGTCCAGGATCATGCATGAAGAGCAAGGAAAATGATGTTGCTGCTACAGTTAGCATTGGTAGGACTGATGGTGGGCTGCAGACCATTCTTCATGTTTTCAATCCATAGAGGATGCTAAGGGATTACACAGACTATGAAGAAGAGCCATGGGACTGATTAAACCACTAGAAGAAGTTTTATAGCATACTCTAAGAGTTTCATATGTTGTTTTAGAAAAGAAGAGGCTAAGAGTTGAGATGATCACAGACTGTAAGTATCTATGGCAGGAATATGATTTTGATAAATAAGAGTTAGTCTAACAGACAAAGGCATAATAAGATTTAATTGCTGGAAGCTGAATTAAGGGAAATTCAAAATAAAAATAAGGCTCAAAAATGTAAGGGCAAAGATAGTTTTTCCTTGAAACAATTCACTAAGGGTTGCTGTGGGCTCTTCATCACTGGAAATATTTTAATTGAGATTGGCTGCTTCTCTAAACTTTTGCTCCAGTTCAAACAGGAATTAATTCAGGGAAGTCCCATGGCTTGTATTATAAAAGAGGCCAAGCCAGATGATCACAGTGGCCTCTTCTGACTTTTTCATTTATGAGCTCTGATATAATCAGACCCCAGCACGATATAGCCATAGGCAAAAACACTTCCTATTCATCACAGATTATTATAAGAAATGTAACATCTTCTCATTATAAATCAGGCAGTACAGTTTATAGCTCTATTAAGCTGGTAAAACATAACTCTAGTTTCATGTGTGTTTCACTCATTACCTTAAAAAACCTCAAAACATTTACCCAGCTCTTCCCAACTATTCAACGTAAAAAGTGTTTAAATGTTGAGAACAATGAGTTCAGGCTCCAATACCGCTGAGCTGTCTTTCAGAAAGAACACACAACATGTATCCTAATAAATGAGCAACCTAAAGTAAACCCTGCATCACTATCACCTGGATGTAACTACACCTAATGTCCCCTTGATCTTTGCACAGAACTCTCATTGCGTACACAGCAAGAGCAGTAAATGGCTCTGAGGGGGTAGATAGTGTTTCACAAAAAGGTTTAAGACAAACACAGGCAACAGAGAAGTGCTGATTTAGTAACAGAGTATTTTACAGCAAAGAAGGTCACAAATTGGCAGTATTAAAGGTTTTATTTTGGTTAGTTGACAAGTGCGAATAAATGCTGTACAGAACAGGTAGTCAAGTGCCAGCAATATTTTTCTTTTGAAAATGTTATCTTCACTTCAATCTTCAGTAGAATATAATCAGTCAATCATAAAGCTGGCTGTTCCAGGCAAATACTTTTACCATTACACAATCCTGTGTGAATATTGGGTTCACACAGTAGAGACATAATCCTGCAAACGCTGAAGACAGTATTTCTAATCCAAGAAGAGCCCATTTCACCTTCAGAGATAGGAAATGGATCTTTTCAGAAAGTGGCTTTTAAAATGAACTAAATTCCTATTCCAGATAGACTCTCTTAACTTTATTTACAGAGCTGAACCTTTTGTTATTCGACAGAAAGACAGACAAACAGTTTATCTCATAACATATTTACATCATTAACAGCATATTTTTCATGCACAGTCCAGGCAGTATCTTGTGACCAGATTCACAGAAAAAATCATTAAAAGTAATGTACATCATTTAAAGTAATGTACAAATCATTTAAAGTAATGCTTTTAGAAACTAGATAGTTAAAAATAAGCAATGGACTTAATGGAGACTTCAAGCAGAAAACAGAAAGTTTGGTGGAATACCATAAACCAGCAGTTTCATGTTAACCACTGATTCACACCAGCTAAATTTACCCAAACTGTCCCAATCAGACTCTCTGTTACTTATTTTTTTAAAGTTCATCAGGAATTAGCATATTTTTTTAAATTACACTTCTATTTTTTGTAGTCATAACAAAAGAAATTTCAAAAGAGCTGTGGAGTCTCATTAATCACCTTTTCGTCAGAGCTAGATCATATTTTCAATGATGGGAAGTAGTTGTCACAAAATATTACCACAAAATATTTACATGCTTATCATCAGTAATAGAGGTGATTAAAAACGCAAGTGGATCAACATAATGAGCCAACAAGCAGCAACTTGTGGATGAAGTTTAAGTATGCTGCAGAATTGCCAGCAGAGCTCAAAACTAATAACATCTTCTTTGGGTTTTTTTTTATTTTAATGGTCCTGACTGCATCTCTGCAGTACCACACTCCAAATCTCATCCCACTTCTGTCTGCCTATGAAATTTCCCACTGGCCTCTCCTCTAGACATCCCCCTTTCATTTCTGATACTGTCTCTTCTGTGTTAGGTCTTTTTCTTTAGACTGAATTACTTTTTTCCTCTCACTTGAAAACTTGCTTAATTTATACTACTTGAATTCAGCTTAAAACCATGGAAAGCAAAGTCAGAATTTTATCCTCTCCCACATAGCACACAAATGTCATGCTTCGAGTTGTACCTTCATGTTTATCATTCCCAAACTGGTACTTAGACAAACAAAAAAAAATTTACAGGAAATGTAGTACTGATAGACATAATGTAAGATTCATGGTTTTGATATGGGCATTGCCTTTTGGTAAAGGAGTTGTCTTTGTGGTATAGTTTTTGATTGCCAAAGATGCATGAGCGGACTTGCATACACCAATAACTTACAATGACACTGTTGTGCACTATCAGGAGTAAAAAAATCTATTGGCTGAGGAAAAGAAATTAAAGATAATGTATTTCAATCCCAAGGAAGAAGTAGCAAAGCAACCTAAATAAAGGCAAAACACCTAAAAAGAGCATCTATCAGAAGATGAAAGGGGAATGTCAGTGATATTTTATGATTTATAGTAGTTCTGCACTTGCAGGCTGTGATATGTGAATGTGATGTGTTTTCTCAGTAGGAGAAATAAGTGCTCCAAGTTGATCCTTAAATAAATGTATAAAGTGCTGAAAAGCATGAGCACAGACTATGGTTTGAGAAGTGTAAATACAGATATGAAATGACTGCTCTTGAGTGCAAGAGGCTGGGTGATAGAACAATGAGAATGAAAAGTATATAGTGCTCCTTAAAAAGTTTACTATTTAGTGAGGAAAAAAATGAACATACTGTCTTCAGTCCTACACTCCCTTTTTCTTCCTGCCTTTTATCACATTGCCAAAATTGTTTGCTTTTGAAAAAAATTATGATTTTTTAAAAATAACAACCCTCATTATACCTTAATTTGTTGCTTCATTTCTTCAAAGGGCTCAGCAAACATTGCTAAGCCTTCCTAACAATATGGCTCTAAAATATTACTATGAGATTGGGAAACTGAATCCTGGAGATGAAATGACTCAACTGTGGTCTCACATTTAAAGCTTCTAAGTGACACTGTTGTACAAATAATGATTATATTTATAAACAATACCATTAAATGGCTGATAATGGAACCAAAGGTGGGACACAGGATTTGCTCCTTTTTTTTTAATGTTGTGGGTCACAAATCCTGCTGTAGAAATTCGTCTAATAACGTTCTTCTTCAGTATGTACTTACTTCACTGTATGAGCCTCTTACCAATGAGTAATCAATTCCTGAACTATCAGTTTAAAAAGTTTTACATTATGTCTCACTTGCACTTTAATCAAATGGTATCTATCTACCATGGTATCTACCACCCATTCTAAATATCTTGCTGTATGTGCTTTTTGTATGTTGAAAATCCAGTGTCATCTTAAGAGGTTCAAATACTGTTGGGTGTTCCCTGAGTCCAGCAAAATAACAGGATAGTATCCACAGCCTTCTGACTAGGAAAATGTCCTTATATCAGAAAACAGGTCCCATAATTGACAAGTCAAACTGAAAGAGTGAAGACTGTAAGTTCACTCAGGGAATCTGTCTTACTAATATCAAGGTTCCTTTCATAATCAAGCTGAAGCGAACTTAAGGTACAGTGTGAGTCCAATTTGCTGTAACTACAAAATGTACATGCTTTACTTTCTCTTTAAAGAAACCTTTAAACCTATGAGAAAATTGCAGAAAAAGGAATTTTACAACACCCTTACTCTCGCCTACACAAATAGGTGATATACAGGTTTGCCTCAGTATAGCAGTAATAGGCAAAAATATTATTTGTAAGAATATGTCAGAATATGACAATTACCATAGAATACAATAGAATGCATAGCACTATTTATTCCATAGCGTGGGTAGTAATGTTTTCTGAAAGGACGTTCTTCGTCTGGGTCATCCTCATACAGATAATCTCTTCTACATTTGTGTTTTGATGAGCTCAGAAAGCTTTCCCAAAAAAATTAATTAGTCATAATATGCTTACGGGAATATTTTTGTATGTGACTGCTCTGCATCTTTGATGAGTTTATCAAAACTTTAGGCACTGCTGGGCATACAGTTAATGGGAAGTCATATTTTTCAGTTAACTCATAGAAATACCAAATTCAGCATTCTCATTTTGGAGCACTGCCTTGAGGACATTGTGACCACAAATTAATATGTGGATTACATTAATTTCCATGGGTTTTCTCCATCTCTGACAGATAATTCAGTGTTCCACACTAAGGTAAAATGCAGTGGTCAGAATGCAGCTTCTTTCACACCCTGCAGTTCACCAAGAAGCTTTGGGATATATGCCAAGATCTTAAAAATCTTGAATTAAATGCAGAGGCTGAACCCCAAAGGTTTAAATAAGGACACTGAAATTTTTGAATATCTGGATGAGGACAACACTGTCATAGAGCAGGAATACTCACAGGCCAGCTGAAAATGGGTAAAAATTGCACTGAAAGCAATTATCTTGGGTGTATGAGGCAAGAACTCCCACAGTTTTCTTTCCTCTTTGCCAGGCTAATAATAAAAATCCCACAGAACAGAAAAAGTTTCTTTTAGTTTAAATTTTAGATGTTAAAAAATATCTATGTCCCTTTCATAGAACACCTGATGAGTTAGGTCTCAAATAACATGAAATTTCTTATATAACCCAGTAATCAGTAGACTCAATTGTTTATAATATGCCAACAGTAAATGCAGGAGGAATTTATAATCATATTTTCATGGGGAGTAAGCCAAAACCCCTTCTGCAATTCAAACAAACTGCTTCACTTTTTCATTTTGGACAGGTTTAAAATTCAAAGAGAAATGACAACATGTCAGATAAATTTCTCTTGTGGCATTTTCCCCATAAGGGTGACGCAAAGAGAAGTCAGAAGATTAGCTTGGTATGCCCAGTGTATTTACAGTTACTGTACAGGTGGGTGGTTACAATAGGCTGATGACAACTTCTCTACAGAAAAAAGAAAAAAAAAGAAAAAAGAAAAAAGACAAACAAAAAGCCCCAAACAACCAAACAACAACAACAACAAAAAAAATCCCCAAAATTTCGCTAGGTACATCTTTTATTCTTCCTGTCAGTTCTCCACTTTTTTTGCCCTCTTCTCAAAATGATTTTTTCTTTCTCAGCATATCTCTCCAGTAGACTTTGTTTTTTCTTATTTTCCTGCCTATTTTAGACTCCCTCAACAATAGAAATTAAGTGGGGTTGACTGAACTGGTTCAAACACAATAGAAATACAGTTCCAAAATCTCAAACTTAAAGACAGACTTCCTCTGACTGATGTCTACTAGTCCTAACTGTTTTGAGACAGTATTTTTAAATTATTTCTCAGATGTTTCTTCTTCAAGTGAAGTGGTCCCATTTGCAGCAGGGAAAGATAAAATATCTTCTTCGTTCCCTTGCTGTTCCTCAGCTACTTTTTTTTGTTGGCTTCCTCCTTCCATTTCCCACTCATTGCCATCCCTTGCCTGAAACTTCTCTTAAAAGAATCTCCAGTTAGGAATGTGCTTGAGCACCCCCAAAAACCAACCCATGACCTGCTAAATGTCCCAGAACCAGCATGGCAGTGTTCCTGCACTGGCTGTTCTACACTGGGATTAGTGACAAGGTAGCGTTGCAAAAAAACCTTCTCTCATCTTCCAGGTTTGGACAGAGGCTGTTCTGGTACTGGCAAGGAGAGGAAAGCAGCTTTTCCTGGAGCCCAGCCAGGCCCTTTGCCAGGGAGCATGACAGCAGCAGAGGGCCATGCAGTGGGGTAGGGGAGTGCAGGGGTTGATGGCAGGAAAGGCTTTTTCTCAAGGTGCAGCAGTCTAGCAAAGGAAGAGTAAAGAAATGAGTGGTGCACCACAAACTTCCAGCTTACTGAGCATTTTTTTGGAGTCCTCTGCTTGGTGTGGTCGCCTGATACCTTCCTGATCTACATGTGAGCCCTCAAATCTCACACTCCTGCCTGGTTTTGATTTTGTTCATCACGGGGTTTTTGTTTTGGTTAGTCCTTTCTCCTCTGGGGACATCTTGACACTTTGATCAGCCTGTTAGTGCCCCAGCCAAAAGTAACAAAAGTTCCCCTCCTCTCCCATTAATTTCTGCTCACAAGAAGGGAGAAAGGGTTGACACCCCAGGGACAGAGAGAGGAAAACCATTCAGACGAAGGCACAGCTATAATTTCAGTCAGTGAATGTGGGTTGTAGTGGAGAAAATCAAGATGCTGTTTCTCCCAAGCCCTGTAGATGGGCCAGTCTACGGACATACTGGAGAATGTTCTCTTCACACGGAAGCATTTCACAGATTCCTACAGACATTGATTCCTCTTCCACTGTCCAAATCCTGCCTTGGTTCAACACCCACGTTTATGCCACAGCTTTAAAGGCCAAGATCTTGACTCAAAGTGGTGCAAAAACTGCCAGTTTTTTCCCCTGAATTCAAGGCAAAAAAACCTTTCCTGCACTTGGGCAAAGGCACTTGTGTTCAGTGATGAGGCTAAGAGATTTGTGCTTGAAACATTCTTGGTAATACAACTTCAAGATGCTTGGCACAGCTCAACTCCTGTGAAAGAATCTGATGCAAGAAAACAGATGAAAGCTGCAACGTGGTTGAAGGGAATTGCAGAGATTGGATTGAAGACAGAATTTGGCCTCTACCACTGAACATTCATGAGGCCAAACATGATATGGAAACTGTTTCAGTAAAATGTACTCCACAGAATCAACATGCCAGGGAGCCTGAACAGCTTCATTTATCACTGTTCCGCTGCTGGTGCTTGTCTTTACACAGCATTATAACTTTTTTCCATTAAATCCTGTGTATGACTCCGAGTCTCTATTTATTTCTAAGGATGCAGAAAGATGTTTATAACCAAATCTGTGTATAATTCTTTTTTAAAAAGAGAGCTGTATGTTTAAAACCCTCCTGACCAGGAACATATGAGATTGAATGCTGTTCTGAAGCCACTGAGAATAATCACAAAATTGATTGCTACAGATAGGTGGGGTGAAGAGGAATACTAAATGTTAAAGATACTGTCTGTAGTATAGAAGAGTATCTGAGGCAGTACCCTAGCTTTACAAATATGGAGACAACTATGAAAAACTTCAGACTCTTTGCTATCACAGAACAAAATTAGTCAAGGATGTAGCTGATTTTTCACTCTCCATCCCCATGTGATTATTTTACCCTTTGTGTGTTCCTTTAAAATAGCCCAAATGCCTCTGGTGAGAAGAGTTTTCCATGGTATTTTTCCCATACATTTGCTCAAGGTTGTTCAAAAAAGATTTCACACATATACATTTATTTTCATATGGAAATCTTCAAATCATGAAATGAGTTCTTTGCTTTCATATTCAATGTTTATTCTAGTTACACATTTTAAAAGTGATGATAATGATTTGCACCACTAAACAAAGAGTATGTTAGTATTGCAAACAGTCATTTTCCATCCAGCTAAGCTTTCTTTGGAATGTAGCTGTCAATTTTTCCCTTTTTCAAACCCTGAAGGAAGTATCTACATTTATTCAAATAAAAGATCCAAAATCTTGGACTCCTTAGAGCAAAATAAGCCAGAAGGTGGAGTTGCAACTGTAATTATGATCCCTTCAGTGCCTGAGGACAAGGTCTTTAGCTAACTAGATGCATTCCACTGCTACCAATGCAGTCTGTTCATGTTTAAAAATGTTTATTTTGCCCTATCTAGTCATAGCTCTCAGTGTTATTGACAGATATAAGCAATGTGTGCATCCAATAAACATATGAAAAGAATCATTGAAAACAGCCCTTTCTCATTGGTCCAACATCAGGTTCAAAGGATCTGTTTCATAAACTACTAGCTAGTCTCTTATTTGATGTAAATGTGATCAATTTAATGCTTATCCCTCCCTAGCAATAGTTTTTAAGTTGTATTAGAATTGTACATGTACTTAAAATAGAATTAATCAGATCAATTTTACATATGAAAATTCACAAATTACAGAGATCAGGAAATTGTTGAGATCAGAGAAAAAGAGAACCTTTGTGCAATCCAGGTTATAAGCAGATTGTCCTGAGAAGAAAGAAGGGAAATACAACAAAGCTACAGGGCCATGAGAACATTTTCTTCTATCAGCTTTCCACTTTCTGTGCAGTGGGCTCTGGTGAGAGTCTGCTTTTAGCTTCACTTGCACTTACAACCATTCTAATGTTCTTTGCTACAAGTAAATATTACTAAAGATGGAAAAAAACATTAAGACTGTATGCTGAGAAATACAGCACAGTGTAACTCTGGCCGCCCATCGTCTCCACCTTTTTACTTTGAAATTATTGGGGATTTTTTTTCATGGAATGAAAAATCTTTGACATTATCCATTGCACCCTCCCATCAAAATGTGATCAACAGAGCTCAAGAGTGACTGGCTTAATGCCATAAAAATTAGCCCTTGTTTGAAATGTGAGAACATTGTCTTGTTGTAGGCATTCAAAAATGTCAAAATTTTTCACTGTCATCTACCTATTTCCCTTTGACAAAATTCATGCCACAGATCTGAGATAAGCTGTTTAGTTGTAAAACTAGTGTGGAGCTGGGCCTACAATAAAGGAACTGAAAATTATAAGACAACGATGAAACAATTTTATAATTCTGCCATACTACACATTACTCAGCTCCTCCAAAGGCTTGGAGGTTCTGCATATGTGCATGCAGGAGGGTTCATGTGTGTGCATGTGCACACGTGGGTTGTATCTATATGGGCTTCTCACGGCAGTGGAGTTTTTTAATCTACAGTCACATACCCCCAAAAAGCTACTGCACATGTCTGTCCCTCAAGTTAAATGAAAAGAACATTCCAGCCTCTTCAGGAGTAGAAGGCTGGAGAGAACAGAAGATGCGACCTGGATGGTGACAGAGCTGGGCCAGAAGCAGGCTGGGCTTGACCAGAATCCCCTGTGGCATGTGGGGGTTAGGAAGCCAGCTGCTTGGATGTGGGGAGGAGGGGGCTTGGGGGTGTGTGTGCATGTCTCACCTGAGTGCCCTGCAGGAGCAGCAGCCAGGGAAGCAGAGCCCTGCCAGGGGCCCAGGCCGGAGCAGCACAGCTCTGTGGAACACACGCTGCACTACGGACTCAGGCTTGGAAACTCTGAGTAAGAAAAATGCCTGTTGTTTGTTTCTGCTGCATTCAGAGAAGCAGGATTCTGAGTACATGCTTTGTAAATAAACCAAACACATTCCTGACTCCTATCATCAATTTCTCCTCCTAATGGAAAAAATCCAGCAAGTTTCCACTCTGTGAATAGGGGCAATATTGTAAGTATGAACACGAGGCCAAGTCAAGTGTTGTCCTCGCTTATACTGGTACAGCCCAGCTCACATCAGTGCAGGGAAAATGGTTCCTCTACAGAAGAGTCAGAGAGATACTTTCTCTCATGTTTGAATTTCCAAAATACTCAAAAAGCTGTATGTGGAGGGGTCAACCATGCTCGTTCTTTTGGCTGGAAACAGAGTTGTGCTTCCAACATAGTGAGTAGAATTTAATTTCTCTGAAAAGTTTTAATTTATGAACCTGCATTTTTCTAGTCCTGAATGTATGGAGTTAGTTTGCTCAAATCCCTTCTTCTTCAGCCTTCCCAAATGTAAAGCAGTTCTAACATCACCGTACCAGGCTGTCTCATGAGGAGGTGTAAGACCTGACTTTTTCAATACTATGAAGTCTTTTGAGTAACATGTAGTGGGCACTCAGTTTCTGATGATCAAAAGTAGTTTTACGTAAGTGCAGGTCTTTGGAAAATACAATTATATATCTTTATATTAAATATATACTGTGATATCTATTTTTGTTATAAATACTATAACTGGAGAGAGACATAAAACAGTTCTCCTATATGGCAAGCTTGAGTCATGCATGGTTCATGAATAGTAAGATTTTAAAAAAGACCTTGGAATAAGTGTAACTGCTGGCCACATACATCCTTTAGGATTGGAGTTTATTTTTTGACAATGCATCCTCCATATCAATGCCGTATTACAGTCAAGCACTAGCAGAAGCCTTGACATTTTCTACCATCTGTTAAAAAGTCACCTTTGAAAAGCCACCTTTATTCCAATAAAAACATTGCATTTAAAGTCTTCTAGCTTTTTCTCCAGGCAAAAAAATTGCAAATGGGGTTGAGTGCAGCCACTTGTATAAGGGGGTAAACTGTGTAACAGCAGGCAGGGTTGTACCAAGGGCGTTCATGCAAGAGCCCTGGCCACCCTGATCACATCTTGCAGGAAGACAGGGGGGAGAGCATAGAGGAGTTATTTGGGGCTGGATCAAACAGATTGTCCACAAAGACTTTCACTAACCCTTTCACTTGCACAAGAGAAGTCCTACTGCAGCAGTAGGGATCCTGACCACTGCACCAGCACAGGTAAAACAGTGAAGTTAGTGATAACTAGTCTATGAACTTTTCAGTCTTATCACTTTCATTTTCAGGAACCTACCTCTAAACCTGGGGTATCTTGGGGAAATAGGGCAGCAACCAAGAAAGCACACAGTAGCCCAAGTCGTATTAAAGAATGGCCAGAGGGAAATTTGTTGGTTGCTGCCTCTGCAAAACCACAGAAGCTAGAAAGACACAAAAGATGTCACCATGTACTGGGGAGGAAAAGAAATAACATCTCTAAGAAACACAAATTCTTACAAGGCATTTGGTCTGTAGTTACAAACGAGGAGGGAACAACAACCCCAAATTTAAAAAATCATGGCTCTAAAGGAAGTTGACTTTAAGGTCCAGACAAACAATCAGAAAAAAGGAGTGATTGTCCTTCTGGTCTCATGACTTCTGCTTTCCTGAATGTGTGGTGGCCCAGATTTAAGAAATGGGAAAGAATGGGTTTTTTTTTCAAAAAGTAGACAAAGTGAAAGCAGGAGGACGTAGCAGGAGATGCACGGTAGGTCTATGACTCACTAGCACAACAATGAGTTCTACATATCTGTTTCTGGTAGGAGGTTGTCCAGAGATAAAGTGGAGAGAAACCAGGGAACGAAAATAAAAGCCAAAGCCTGGAAGAGCCCTTCAAAAATCAGTTAGGGAACATAAGAAGGAGTCTCCAGAGGACTTGTTAAAAGAGTGATTACAGAGTTGAGAGAATCACAGAAGACAGAGAAGACAAATAAAATGACAGGATTGCAGGAAGGTATTCCATTTGCTGAGATGAGTGAGAAAGCATAGAGTTGGGAAAAACAGTCCAAAAGGAGTAGGACTTAAACAAAGGAGATAGTGATGGGGATTTACAAGGTCTGAAAATACTTCAGAGATACAGACCCCACTTACCCACAGGGTGCTTGTGCAATTGATGAAGTGCAAGTCCAGTTACACCCCTGCCTCAACACTTCCCAGCCAGCCAAGGATTTGTTCACTCAGCTGGACTGATAACCACCTCCCAGCAATGGAAACCCCACTGCCTGCTGGGTGCCCCAGTCCCTCTTCCTCCCTCCCCAGCTGCTCCTGGTCCCACTCGCTCCCGTGCGCAGGCTCTGGTGCTTACCCAGCCCTGCATTAAGCCCGAGTAGAACTAACCCAACAAAGCAAATAGTTTTCCACCAGCTTAGTGTACTATTAAGCAATACTTTAAATAGCAAAGAAAGTACATGGGATGACATATGGAGACACTTTCCCACAGAGGCATTAAAGGGAGTTTAGCACAGTACTTAGGTTCAAGACGTATGAGTATCTTTGAAGTCTGTAGCCCCACCTTTACTACTGCTTGCAGTCTCAGAATACCAGATGGAGAGCAGGATGGATACACAGTGCCCAGTGTTTACTCTGAGCAACAAAATAAAAAGTCTACAATGCTTAAAAGATTGGAGATGCACAGAATCATGTTATTTCTGCATATACTAAAAGCTATGCAAATTGAAATAACAAGTTCTCCTCACACTGTTAAACCCCTTATGTGTTTAGCCAAAACTGCAAATGCATCAACCAGGTGTATTTGGTCACAGCCACAACATAATAGATCATAACTGTGGCAATAAAAGCAATATCACAAAAGACAGCAGCACAAGACAACATCCAGTTGTGACAGGCTACCTGGCAGTCCATGCAGCATCCAGGTTCTGTTGGATCAACGTTGGGCTTTGGACTGCATGCTGCTAGAAAAAAAAAAATCTTCTAAAATCCTAGGAAATGCTTCATCCTAGCAGCAAAAAATGCTGTTTGGTCATACATACATAGATTAAGATTGGGTTATTTATTTATTCTAACTATGAAATTGTCATTGGAATTTATGGAAGTATAATAGAATGTTAACAGTGCAAACTACTGATAGTATTAACATGTAACATAATTATTCCCCACAGAAGGATGAAATTAATGTCATGATGAAAGTGTATGCGTGGAGGCAGCTACACACTGCAAAAGTACATTTATATACAGACAACAGCCAAGACACACGGGGACTTCATTTTTATTCCTTCTTCGATTTGTGGAGGAATAAAAGCCCAGAGTTTTACTCTCTTGGTTCTGTGTTTGCTCACAGAGCAATCACTGATTTTAGCCATATCCAGCTCACTGTTCAGCCTCACCTCAGTGCTTACTGTCAGCATTTGCATTTTCAAGACTTTGTAATGCTGCCTGTTCATCACAAGCACGGTATGGTACACACTTGAGCTCAAAAGGAACTACTTATTTGGACAATTAGGTGACACTTGTCACTCAGATTTCTGGCTAGAGTTTGGGAAGGGCAGGCAGCCAGGGTACACACACCGAGGCCAGCTCTGTCACACCTGTGCCTGGGTTGGGAGGGCATGGCCGTAATGTGGTGCTGACCCAGTTTGTTCAGGTTCACAGCATTTTTGTGGAAGAAGGAGACACATGGAAGTTCTGATCTCCCCAGGTTGCACAGTCCATGCACCTGCAGTGTGGGGGGCCCAGCCTTCCCTGGTGCAGACAATGTGAAGTGTACAGGCAACAGAGAGAAAGATCCACACAATTTGTGGAGAAACCACAGCCAGGGTGCAGCTGAGCCACTGTTGATGGCAGAGCCAAGGAGGAAAGCAGGAAGCAGCACTCCCTTTCAGGAGAAAACTCCCTGGAAGTGCTGGCCAGTGATTCCAGGCAAAGTTGTTGCATGTTGCTGCTAGTCACTCACAGGGTTCAGGAAAGCTATTTATTCTCTGTAAATAAGCAGGATTGCACCAGAGAATTACCATCAATCTCACATCCACAGGAAACACCCAAAAAGGCTTTAGATGTTGTCTCACATCTGAGACTAGGACAGTGGAACCAGTCCAGTTTCTAACATCCTGAAACACAGAGCTGGACACTGTCCCACCCTGCTGGCACGAGGAAGGGGCTGTCCTGTCTACAGTAGCCTGGCTTGGCTCCAAGACCCCACATGCAGGGTTAGATCCCCAGGGAAGTATTGGGGATCTGAGGGTTCAAGGCAGGAACTTCAGGATAGGTCAGGTTGAACTACTCACCCCTTGCACAAAAATTGTATCATCTGCCCTGGAAAGCTTTCATATTGTTGATATTTGAACACAACCAGAGGTGACAGGTACGATAAATCTCTTTGGAACAGCTTTACCTGAGAGAGAGAGGCCAGGCCCATCCTGCAGGTGCCTCACACAAGCAGTCCTGAACTACTTCTCTGGGGGTCGGGTTTTGTCTTTGATTAGGGTGAGCAGGATCCCACCAACGATAACCTCACCTTCCTGTGAAGCAAGGCAAGGTAATGAAGTTCACAGCTCTCCTGGCCTGGCCAAAACCATAAAAACTTCAATGCAAAGTGATTCTTGAGGGCATCTTAGGGCAGGAAAGGCAGAAGTTCCACCTCAGATCCAAACCTCAGATGGAAAATGCATGGGCAAAATACAATCACTTATGCTGATCCGCTCTCATTGGCATGCTGAACTCTTTGGAAAAATTATGTGGGATCTTTGTCATGAATGACAACGGCTGATTTCACATCTTATCCCAAAAGACTCCACTAAAGATCCTGAGGAATTTCTTAAGTAACCACATATGTTGAACTGTTACTTATCTTAATGAAAAAAAGACAGTCACTTAACAGAAAGATATCCAGAGATGAGTTCACGCTATGGATTATACAATATGTATACACACCCCCACCTCAAAAAAAAAGGAAAAAAAATTCTAATTTATACTATACAAAAATTTCCATCTGAAAATGCTAAGAGTAATTGTTTCCCATCATTTGAAGGAAGTCCTGGCTCCACTGAAGTCATGGCAAAACTCCCATTGACTTAAAATGAATCAGGACTTAAACCTTTGCCTTTAAGAACATGCCGAATTATTTTCAAATTTTCTTTTAAAAAATTTGAAAGAAAAATCTGCTTGTATTTAAAAGTTTTGATGCCAAGTTTTTTCCCAGAGTGAATTACTTCAGCCTTGATATAAATCTATCAAAATAGGTTTAAAATATGTAAAGATGAACACACCCTCAGAATAGCCCTGCTCTCTTCAGCTCAGGTTCATGCAATAGAACAATAAAGTGGATAAAAGAGAAAAGATAAAATAACAGAACAAATCATATCCAACCTTATGGATATGATCTGCAATTTAGAAGTATTCAACATACTGTTGTCCTGAGTATTTCATAGGAAAAACATTTATTTCCCTGGGTTCAATTTTATTTAGGTTTCCAATTCAAGAAATACAATTAATCTGTTACCTCATGTAAAATTAATTATTACAAATACTTAATCTGAGTAAAAAGGCACCTTTTCCATTTCATTTAATTTCTTGCATAATACAAGCAAGCTGACAGACTAAAGGTCAACCTGTCCCTCTATCCTGTTTTTGGCAATTTTAAGATCATTGCTTTAAAGACAAAGTATAAAGCCAGGACGAACATAGAAGTATCAGGTCAATATCTCCTAAAATGCAATAGATGAAGAAAGATAATTTAAAGATTTTATTCCTTCCACAAATTCAATTGAGATTTTCTAAATCTGTTCTGTATTTGACAATATTGTCCTGTGGAGATCAATGAACTAACACTGCGGTTTGATGTTAGCGTGGGTCACGTTGAAAATTCTACTTTAATAAAATATTTGCATCCTTTCCATTGTAATCTTGATTCATTTGCACTAACACTAATCAAGAAAATTTCTTCTGTACTTTCACATTCGAGTAGAGAAACAGCTAGTGTCTTTTCACTCCATCTGAAAATTAACCAAGCTCCTAAACTCAAAATAATATCCAAACAAGTTATGCAGTTTTCTTAGATGCATTTGCACAGCTCACTGATCATTGCAATAATAGTAGGACATGATGGCAATACAATTTTGCTGTATTAGTTACAGGGATACCAAAGGGAAAAAGAATAAGACTCGGTACTGCAGAATGTTGTAGAAACGATTTCTCTACTTTCTGATTATGATTAAATCTTGGTGTGCTTTGAAATCCCTAATGTGTAATGCAAACCAGGATTTGGGGTGTTAGGAATGCATCCCCACCCTTCTTCCAAAACGTTCTGTAAATTATCATCTGCAGACCCCAAATCCTTGTGTGGAGGGGGAAAGGAAGGAGAGGAAGGCAGGGAGTGGAAGAGGGAGAGGAGGGGGAGAGAGAGAGAGGAGGGAGATTAGAAGCACTTTTCACCTCTTGGTCCCGTCAGTGTGCTCAACGCCGAGAACTGTGCTTCAAATCCGGTGTTATCGTTAGGCCTGATTCAAAGGAAGTGAAATAGTCTACTGAGAAAACAGTGGAAAAAGTAAAGGTCCTGAAGAAGTAAGTGCTGCATGTTGAAACGTATGCATGTCACACCCCATTTGTCTTTCATATTGGAGAATAAAGCAGCCTGTCCCGCAGCAGTTATTATACACCATATTCTTTATTTTAAAAATGCAAGAAATTTGGCACAAAGAACAAAAAAAAATCAACTGATGAAAAGCATTTATGTCATGGTTTAAATTAAGACCTTTGTAATGCAAGAATTACATCAGCAGTGGGCTTAGCTTAATGAAAATAAGACAGTGTTTTTAAAGACCATGAACGAACAAATCCCCTCTGCTTTCTGAAAGAGACAAAATGCAGATATGGACAAATAGATATTTTAAGCTGAAATCAGAGCAAATCACACTTTGATACCTTTAGGAATTACTGAAGTTTCTATTCCACTGACAATTCTGGGTCAACGAAGTCAAGCGAGAAGTTATTTTATATTCACATGTGGATTTGAAATATTGTCGGGGGATATTAGGTATTACAAAGTCTCTTCGATATTGTCATTGTTTGAACTTTGGTTAAGATTAATTGAAATTTCAGATTCTTTTCTCTTTTGATGTGTTTTTGTTTTGGGGTCCACCTAACAAGAAAGAAAAGGCCAAATGTTCTACATTATCAACTATTTAAAATGTTTATTAGCATATTATTTTGATATAGTGATAGTAAAGGATTTAATAAAAAAATAATTTTGAATGAGAAGAAGTGAATTAATATGAGCCATTTGGGGCTACTAGCAATGATGTAGTATTGATGTGATTAATGTGAAAATCTACGGGTGGAGGTAACAAAAAGGAAGTGAAGTCTCTGCTCTTTGATGTGTATTGTTTGATATAAATTTTGTCCTCTATTCTTTGTGCACATTTTTATTTTTATCGGTCTGCTGAATGGCTTATGCAAATATAAGCAGCATTTTTTCTTATGCAAAAGGAACATTGTAAAGCAAGATAAAATAGTGGTTTCTAGTAGGGATAAGAATAGAGTTCAAAATCTAGACAGAAAACTTTCTACTGTCATATGGTGAGTATAATTATATGTTATTTTTGTATTTCTATACTGCATTAATGTGACAGGAAGCTGCAGAGCAATTGGATTGGGTCCATGTTTTGCTGTTATTGATGACAAATGCAACTGATTCAGCCACAAAACATCATATATGTTTTGGGTGTGTGTGTCTCCATATATACATATGCATTATCTGCCGTCTATAAAAATACCATAGGCAACTGAAAAAAGTTGATTTATTTATCTCATTCTTTGGGGGAGGGGGGAAAAGGGCAATATTTCAACACTCTGTTGCTTTTTGTGTACGAACTAACTATGAACTAACTACCCACATATTGCAAAATGAAGTTATATTAAATATTTGGGGATAAAAAGAAATGAGATGGGCATGCACAGCACAGAATGGACACCAACATTTATATTTTATAAGCATGTTTTGTTCACGTACTATTTCTGAACAGTGTGATCAAGCCACTGGCAGTATCAAGATGATGATGAATATTAACACATTGCTAGTCAATCTGGTTTAAAGATTTTCTGAATTAGTATGAAGAATAAATTATTTCTTATCCGGGAAAAACTAGCTATCAAGATCTTGAAAGCTCCTTCAACCTAACAACATTTCTTTATGCATCTGTTGGGGTTTCCAGGAAGACAGTCCCTTCTGTGATGAAACAAACTTTGTTCGCTGTGCACCCTCAGTAATGAAACAATCAGCAGCAGAGGGTTTCTAAAAAAAAAAAAAAAGTTATGGCTGTATTTTAGAAAATAATTGTCGTCTTTCACTTCCAGAGAACTTCTGATATCTAATTTTGAAAAAGTGCAGTTAACAATTGACTTTCATTTTCCCCTTCCTTTTGTTGTGGGAATTAAAGGGTGAAGGGAAAGGGTGAGGAAAGACAGGGCCTGAATCTGCAGCCAGAGCAGGTCAGCAGCCAGGGCTGGTGTCGATGAGCCCTGCTTGAAAGCAGCAGCTGCAGGACTGGAGCTCATGCTAAAGGTGATCTGGCATGCAAGAAGGAAGGGAGATAAGAGCGTTGGATTTGCTGCTCCTTTTATTTGTGCACACACACAGAGGTTTCTTATTGATCAAATACAACCCTTTCTTTCACAATTGGTGTCTCTCAGTGAGGACTCAGAAGGCTGTTAGGGGTCTGCCCACTCCTTGAAAAATGGTCTACAATACACAGTGTTTACCAAGAAATCCCTCCTTCTTGCTAAGTATTGTTTTCAAGAAATTTAGGTAGGACGTAATGAAACAAAACAACTTCAAGCTGTCTTAATTTTTAAAAAAAAGGTGTTTCTTCCAAGAATTCTTTTCCCTTTGGTTTCTGTAATGTCATGCCAGATATCTTGTGCTTGCATCATCTTTAATATCCACAATCACCAGGAAGTAAAGGGGGTCACCAACTACCTTCCTTGCAGCAAAAAGGAGAAAAATATGCCAGTCTCCTTTTAATCAAGAGAAACCCAGGCAACAGATGAAAAGACTCTAACATCTAAACCATGGATCATCTTGTGCAAAAGCTGATGCCAACATAGGTGTTCTCTGATGGGATGGCAACTGTGAGCTGGGGGGACAGAGGCTGGGGTGGCAGGCAGAGAAGGTTGGTTCCCTTCCAGGATTTCCTCTCCTTTTGTGCAGAGCGGTGTCTGCATGCTGCCCTATTGCTGTAACATTACGGTCCTTGCACATGCAACAAGTAAGAGCAGCCTTTCTCATTGGGAAATCAGCTACTTCTGTTCTGCCAAAGGACTTGACTTGCTGTTTATGAAAAGATTATGTCTTTTCACCCAGCCACTGCTAGATGGGTTTGAGCATTAAGCTGCTCTCCTGCCCCGCTGAAGTTTCTGAGCTTTCAAAGCACTTCCCAAGACAGAACGGGCACCAACATAAAAAACATTTGTACCAAGGAACTCTTTCTTGTGGGCAAGGTTCTGACAGCTGAGTATGGCAGGCAGGATCCTGAGTGTGGTGTTTCATGCTGTTGTTTATGAAGCAGATATTGCTCCTGATGCGCTAAATCAAAACAGCAGGTCTTAAAATGTGGTCAACAAAACACGATTTCTGAAGAGCTGGCTACTCACCTGGTACTAAATTCCTTCCTTCTGCTAACTGTAAAATTGCATTAGACACAGATAAAAGCCTATTCAAGATTTTCCTTACATTAATTTTCTTAATATTAATTTTCCATGTCGGCAAGGGTTCTCATTACCGCAAATATGTTATGCAACTGCGGGGCCAGATCTGCACCGCAACTGCTATCTATTAAGGTATAAGCCACATCATGAAAATATTAGAGGATGTCTGCATTAAAAAATGGCTATCTCCTGTTTAAAGAAGATTTGTATTAATAGGAATTCTCAGCCTGAAGTGTGTTGGGAAAACAAGCGATCCCTAGGAAGCTTGGCGCGGAGCTAATGATGGCAGGGCCCGATCTCTGGAAAGGCGTGCGCTCACGGGGAGTTTGATGGGAGGCAGAGCCGTGCGGAGTCGCAGGGCTCGCTCTGTCACACGACAGGAATCTGTGTTTGCAAAATGGCCGCGCAGGCAGCCCTGGGAGGCTGGAACTGCACCTTGGGACGAGCCAGGCAGAGAATCTCACCAGCGAACCTTATCTGAGCACGTTCGCTTTTTTTTTCCTAGAATACGGCAAAAGGTGCTGCAGCTTTAGACTTCAAAGTTTTAAAAATTATTTGTGGTTAATCCACCTCTGTTACAAGCTCTAACAAGAACCCTGCCCATGCTGTAAAAAGCCACTAATGAGACTATCTTGACTCTAGAGCCTGGCAGACGCCCTCTTTGATGAACAACCGGCACCACCTTCCCCAGCTGCACGGTCAAATTACAATAAATGATAATTAGCAAATTAAAACTTACACAGTCTTCCTGCCTGCTTGAAAGGGGAAAATTGGTTACAAATGTACTTATGTATTGCTAAACTAAATTTTATTGTGTCATAGATGTGTGAATTTTTTCCACAGAAAAAGAAAAGTCAAGCTTTATCCTTCTCAACATCTAAAGTTGAGCTTCATACACAGATGCATACTTACACACAGGCAAATTTTTGCCCTTCCATCTCCAGTGATTTCAATCTTTTAATTTGTAATTGTCCTGACACATTCCTGCTTCCATTTATTTTAATTGTCTCGGATTGTGACTCTTATTTGGAAACTGGAGCACTTGAACTAATTCAGAAGTACTTTCTGAAAGAAATATCCTTCTGTGCAGCATTTTGTAACACTACTGTTGTAACATATTACAAATTGGTGTTGTCAGACCACCATAACAGTGACCACCACTTCCCTGCTCTGCCCTTCAGAAATGTTTACTTTATCCTAAAAAAAAAAATCTAATTAAGCCTCATGATCAGCTTCATTGCATAAATAAATTGTGTTGGGTTTCTAACAAGACTATTGAAGCACAGATGGGTTAAATGAGTTGTTAAAAGCCACACAGTAGCTGCATTTTTATTATAAGGGCTAGCTTGAAGGGTAGCTTCACTGATTTAAAATATGAACAAAGGAAAGAGAATCCATATGAAAAACAAATGAAAAAAATTCACCCTCTGTGGACAAATTTCTGCTGAAAAGGATATGCACAGTGATCAAAGCAAATTTTAAAGAATGAACGTCTGGAAAAAAAAAACTTTAAAAGATGTTTTAGTTATAATAACGCAGTTATCCAAATGTCAGTGAATTTGATCAAAGCTGATCTGCAGAGCTCAGGTTTAGCATTAGGTGAGTCATTTTCTTTTATTAGTGATGCTTTTTCATTCAAATGGGTAAAAAGGTGAGAGTTTGAATATGTTGAAGGTTTCATTGGCTTACAGTAGGGACAGACAAATGAGGCCCACCTAGTTTTACAATCTGGCCCACAGCTACTTTGTTTTTAATAAAATGCAGCATATTGAAAGGGCATGTCTCAACATGTCTTGACCCATCCAAACTGGATCAAGATGGAGAGTCCCATATTGAAACCAGTCCACTCCCAGGATGGGGCCTATTGTCCTCAGGGAGTGGGAAGGGTCGCTACCCAGCCATGGGACAGACACCAGCTAGCCTTGCTCCTATCAGCCATGTACCCATCCCTCTCCTGACTGCTTTGGGAGGAATATATTTTCAGGTTTCAGTGCTGCAGGAAGTCCTGGTAGTTTATTTGACCATCTTGACCAGCTTTTATACTGCCATAGACTGTCTACATTACCAGTGAGAGCAGTGTGGAAACCCAAGTGGTGTTACGTCCTCAGGGGCAGCTTGCAAAGACCATCCAATTTTGGGACAGGGATTTTCTCCGGCCTAGCACTCCAAGCACCTGTATGAGAACAGTCCTTGGAGCTCTCCAAGGAAAAGGAATAAGGCACTGGACAAAACCCTAATTTCTCCTCTCATGAACCTTGAACAGCACCCATCATTGCCTCGAGGAGCATTTCAGGGTTCCAGATGTTCATTCTTTAAAATTTGCCTGTTCTGCTGCCTGGCAGAGGAAACACCAGGTTTTAAAATTAAAAAACCACTAGGTTTTAAACTAGAGTCACCTTCCTAACCATCTGTATTTTGCCTGGAACACTGTAAGGTGCTTGGGAGTTTGTTGGGACATTTAGACAGCAAACTATGTGAAGACAGGACATGGGTTTCTTGAGCATCACTGGGAGGATGTTTATTACAGCAAGACCCTCATGCTCCATTAATCTCAATGCTATTAGAAAAAAACAGTATAATAGCAGTGTTAAAGCTGAGGGCTTGGGGAGCTGCTACCTTTCACAGATTGCAACTGAAACTGTGCAAATGCACTTTACAGAGCATTCTCTCATCTGCAATTTCCTGTTGCTGAAACCTGAAGAATTTTAGTCAAACCAGGTTCTGCCTGCAAGTGGCTGTGAGGCAAAGGCCAATTGAGCACAGAAACTCCCGTGTCGTTCCCTCACCTGAATCAGGATTTTTACAGTGGGGAAATTAAACTTTTGTGCCCCAGAGTTTAGAAAGACAACCATCTGCAGGACAAGGTGTCACCAACCTACAGTTTGGTTGCTCTGTGATGTCAAGTGTCCACCTGCACCCTCTTACATACAGTGTCTTGTAGCAAGAGACAGGTATCTTATTCCCTGTGGGAGAGGAAAAGTGAGTTTGCATTTGTGAGGGGGTTAAAGAATACATTAGAGCAGTTTCTGGGCAGTAGCTGAGGGGCTGAACTTCCACATCCCCTGTTCTGCCTGCAGTAACTTGTTCATTTGCCCACATCCTCACTTCCCAGCTGGCAAACCTTGTTGAAGTAGACAAGCAAGTGCTTCCTATGTAAGGATAGACCTAGGCAAAGGCAGCAAGGTCCCCACCTACAGCCCTCACTCCTGTCTCATAAACCTAGCTCATTTGAATTTACTGGGTGATTTTAGGGAACTGAACATGTTGTGTACCTCAGAAAAGGACAGGACCACACAACTGCATTGCAGACTAATTTTTCATTAAAAACTTGGTGTGTATAGAATTTGGGTTTTTTTTAACTAGGCAAATGAGACTCAGAAAAATGTGAGGTACCCGCAGAAATAAAATTAGAGGATAATATGTGCATGACAAAAGAAGTTGATGAGGATCTGACCCAATCATCCAGATTTGTTCAGCATGTATATAACTGAAATCCCCTTGAATGCTTCCTTGTTTTCCTAACGTTTTTCTGTTGCGGTTCCTGCCCAAGATCAGGCCATCATTTCCTCTGTGGAGTGGGAAAAGAAGACCACAACATGGAAATGAGAGGCAGAGTCATGGGGTGCTTGTGCTTAAATGATTCATCCCAGCAGAACCAGCTCCTGGACTAAATCAGCACTGGGTTTACATTGTACCCCAGCCAGGCGTCCTTTAAAGGACTCCGGAGGTCACGGCACCCTGCGGGCGGGTGCACTGTATTTGCATTGCCCTGGCAGGCAGCCTGAGGCTGGAGCTGCCCATGAATCCCATCTGCCATCACAGCTGGGCCTCAGGGCCTTCCAGAAGGGCCCCTGAGGGTTTGCCTTGCCGCCACCCTCCTTCCCATCCCAGCGTGCCAGCGCAGCGCGGGGAGCCACAGGGCTGCTGGAAGTGTTTATTAGGGCTGTCCCCAGGGCCGGCTCCAGGGATGCTCCAGCAGGCAGCCTGGGACCATAGGTGGTGTCCCCTGCAGGTGTTTTGTCCTTTTCCCGGTGACACACCGAGCGCTGAGCGCTGCTGCCCAGCTCAGCTGCGGCGGAGCCCGTGGGACCGGGCAGGAGAGGGTGCCGCCACAGCCTGGGAGCATTCACTGAGCTTGCTGACTGCAAGCCCCGAGATTAAGATAATCCAGCTGTCTGCCTATGTTTATCAAGCAAAAGAATTTACAATGTTTAAATAAAGGGACTATGTTACAGCAATGAAAACACCTGAAGCATGTCACTTGTGTGGAAGACGCTAGGCCTGAAGCAGCCGTGCCCGCTCCCCTCAGAGACCAAGCGCGAGCTCTGGGTCTGTGCTCAGCGCGGCCCGCGGAGGCCAGGCTGCTTTGAAGGCAGGCAAACTTGCATTAACACGATGGGAAGGAGTAGCTACATTCTAGCGCACCAGTGATCCATGCAAATCGGGTCACCGGGAGATTTAGAAACTGTACCTTTCAATCCCAGCCAAAGAGATACATCAAGGCGCATTGACGTGAGGCACGGCTGACACACCTTGAGGCATCTTCAGTGCACTGAGTGCTAGTGACGCCAAAGGATGGCAGCTGGCAGGAGCAGAGATAATGCCTTATAAATAATCTCTGAGGGAAAAAAAGAAATAAAGGTTTTGCTTCCTTTTACACTTGAAAAAAGAAAAAGCAAGCAATCGGCCAATCTACTTCCCCAGATGTACAAACGGGTCTCCAGAATGCCCCGGCATGCAGGAGAGCCCTCACAAGCACACGGCGAGGGAGCCTCAGGTCAAGGCACGGCCTGGGGGAGCGGGAGTCCCGCAGCACCGCCTGGGGCACGGCACCGCCGGCACCGCCCTGCCAGCAGGGCTCCTTCCCGATCCCATCCCTGGTCTGCAGGCAAGGTGAAGTGAGCTTGTTTCAAAGCCAGAAATCTGGGGGGTTTCTGGAGAGAGTGAAAGTCAAAAGACCTGGGGTTTGTAATCTTCTCCCAGCTGCAGCCCTCAGCCATGTGAGGCGATGGAGCCACTCTCTGGATCCTACAAGAATTTCAGGAAAGCAAAAGTCCTGCTGCTCCCCTTCTCCTACTGAGAGGAGGCTCATTTCAAATGGAGTCAGAAGGCCTGGAGATTAACTTGGCCAATCCCAGTTGTCCCAGAGACTGCCCAACACCCTCTTCAACCCCCTTTCACTGTGGTCCTGATGGAGGACAGCTTGTAGGAGCGTCCCTCATGGCCCCAAATCCAAGCCAGCCCTGTGATGGCTGCAAGGCCTGGCTGCTGGGGCTGATGGTGGCCTGCAGCCAGGAGAGATGCCACCTTCAGCCAGCATTGCCAGGTCTGAGAAGAGATGTCTGTCCATCCTCTGGGGCCACTGCATCTCCCAGCACAGCTTGCAGGGCCTCCACTGGAGCCATGTCCCCCTGCCTGCCTGTCCCTGGCTATCTGTCCCCTGCTGCCTGTCCCTGCCTGCCCATGGGCTGGGGACACAGCCAGTGTGCTCTCCCCGATGATACAGCCAGGCCAAGGGGGCCCTGCTGCATACACCACTCACGTCAGGTGGAGCTTGGTATTTTCTGTATCTGTA
Source organism: Urocynchramus pylzowi (assembly GCA_013397555.1). Lineage (NCBI taxonomy): Eukaryota > Metazoa > Chordata > Aves > Passeriformes > Fringillidae > Urocynchramus > Urocynchramus pylzowi. The sequence goes on from VZRH01000840.1 coordinate 1,512,435, forward strand.
AACTTCAGATTAAGCTTTTTCAGTCAATCTGTACTGCAAAGTTCTTCCCTAGTGCCGACAGAGGAAGAAACTTTCTCAGGAAAAGGTGGCCATGCACCACTCCAGCTTGACCGTGTAGGGATGAAGGTGCAAGGTCACTCCTTTTGGGTCCCACCCAATGCTTTTGGGTCCTGCTCCACTTATCATGAAGTCCCAAGTAGTGTTTGAAAGTTGCACCTGGGAGAGGATGTTCAGGCTTGCAAGGGGGTCTCTGAGAAGGAGAAGCAGCTTACACTTCCAATTCCTTAATTCTGCAGATCTAGGAGAGATTACTGTTTTCAGTGTAGGTATTTCCACATCTCATTTGATAAAGTAGGAGCTTCTAGTAAAAAGTTTCATAAACATCTGCACCTGGATTTTTGAAAATAGATATTAAAACCAAAGTTTTATACAGACATGATGCCTTTCTTTTGAATATAAATAAGTGGTTTTAATAATTTCAATAAAAATAACTTTTTGGCTGGTAGCTACCCTATTTTTGTCATAACTGCACTGTTATAAGTTAGAAAAAGATCTAATACAAGTTTATATAAGTAGAAAGGAAGAAATGTGCCATTTCTTCATGTGAGGAGAGAAATACAAGCTATAAACACAGTACAATTTTAAAATAAAAGAATATATGCCTAAACCCTTGTGTAATACAGTTTGGTAAATCCAGTCACTCTTGTACACTTTATGTATAGAAGACTATCTGCAGTTACAGTATTAGGAGCATGGAGTGATCAGAGGGTCTAAGCCACCAGTGACTAACTGGTGACTAGGTGGCTTAGGTGACTAACTGCAAACTCNTAGAGGGTCTAAGCCACCAGTGCAGCTTAGGTGACTAACTGCAAACTCAGTCCTGACATTCTGGGGCCAGAGCATTGCACCTGCAAACACTGGCTCCTCTTGATCTTCATGAGGGCTATGTAGTTTGGGGGCTGCAGCACTGCTGACAACAGTGCTTCCACCCTGAGCAGCCCAGGCTGCCACCAGCTGCTTGTGCCACCAGCCCTGGTCCTCCTGGGACTGTGCTGCTGGCTTTGAGTCTGAGCCAGCAGGCTTAAAATGGTCCAAGTACATCTATGGCACCTGTTCTGATGTCTCCTGAGTGCCATGTGGACATTGCATCAATGAATGGGATCAGCAAGGAAGGACCAGCAGTGTGTGAGAAGTACCACACAGGGGACACGAGCTCTGGGTCAGGGAAGAGAGAGGAGCTCATATGGGCTGGTGGCTGAGGGACAGAATGAGGCAACAAGTAGAAGTTGGAGTGGTTCAAAAGAGGGAACCAAAAAGTCTAAGTGTAGGAAGTTGCTCTGGAAAAGAGATTGAAATGTGGGATGAGACATGGGAAAGCAAAAAAGAAACAGGAGGGAAAAAAGTAGGGAAAGAGATGGAGGTGAGACTAGGCAGGAGGCAGGGTGTAGTGCAGGATGTCTGGGGCAAGAGAAGCAACTCCTGAAGCAAATAGCCAAAAGTAGAGCAGTGAGAAGGAAGAAGGAAGAGGAAAAAGGAAAGGGAGAGCAAGCAGAGAGGAGTCGAATAGTGTTTTTTCACATGTTTTACTCTAAGGTACCCTGGGCAGCAGCCCCTAGACCCAGGCAGACATGTCCATGCCACACTCCTGGGCTGCTGCTGAGTTTTTGACACTTGGATCTGGGCTAAGGTGGTACTGGTATAAAGCTGGGCTTTGCCAGCAAATTTGCACTGCATCAGATACAGTCTGTGCTGGCTGGAATAGCATGACATGCCATTGCTAAGTGATATTTACCACATAGAAAAGCTTTATGTACAATTAGCTGGGCTGAGCTGCTCTGCCATCAGCTGTGGACAGTGTCTTGTTTCAGCAACTGATATGCAAAGAGCTCAGTTTTCAGATGCAACTTAAAGGGCTATAATTTGCCCATAAAAAATGTAGATTATTGTGACATTATTATTATCTGTTGCTCTTTTCTCCCTGGTATGTAGCACAGCTAGTTCTTTTTCCTGCTACAGCACTGCAGCTGCTGCCTCTAACACAGCAAAAGGTGCAGAATCAGCCATGCCAGTGCAGGCAAAAAATAAGCAGTGCCAAAAAAGAAGGGGCAACGAGAGAGAGTAACACAGAGCAGCAGGAGGCAGGTGGTTTGGGAAGCTCTGGGAAACTGCAGAAGCATGGATCTGTGTGCTGTGTTCTGTGACTGAGCAGAGAACTTCCAGAGGGAAGGAGGATACTTCACAAAGGTACAAACGGCAGTCACAGGGATATTGCTGTATTTAGTGTTTGCATTGTGAAAGTCAGGATGGAACTTTATGGCTATAAAAACCCTAGCCCTGCCCAAAAAGTAGCTTTACAGAGCTTGTTTCTGTTCCCAACAGGTCTAAAACCAACAAACCATATGTGTATTTTAACATGTTCTTTATAGCTGCCTCTGAAATTTTCCAGGGAGGGATGAATTTTTAAAAAGTGAATGGGGTGTGGCAGTGCTATAGGCGAGTGAATTGATAGTAAAGAGAAACACTAGATCATTCTTTGACATTTTAAGATGATACCTACTGGTTTAAATATAAAATAACAGTTCATGGACCAACAGTTAGAGATGCTCGTCACTGACCTGCTTCAGTAATTTGGTTTTTTTTCTGGCTGCTGAACTTTAGAAATCCTCAGAAGATAAATGCACAGTCTGTGTCTACTCAGGGGGAAGATTATTAAACAAGCAACCTCAAACAATTAAATAAAACCTTAGATATATACAATCACTTTAATTTTGTCCTTTGATATTGTTCATCTGATTAAGTTCTTTCCAAACAAACTTCACACAGAACTTGGCCTATGAGGAGCGGACTGAGCCCATATGTATCCTGACAGGAGTGTTTACTCAAACGGAGTTATCCCAGCCTTGCTGTGCGCACTTGGGGACGTAAAACGGCCTGGGGACAGGAACTCAGAGAACAATAAGGAGAGAGAAACTTAGAGGAAATAACCTACCGAGAGAACAGGAATGCACTGAGAGCAGAAGAATCAGTCAGACGGGAAGACATCAGATATTGGGAAAATGCCCATGAAGAGGGAGCAAAAGATGCCCATAAAGAGAGGTTTGGAGAGGAGCGGTGTGGAGAGAGAAGCGTTTTGAAGAGGGAGAACTAGGACTGCCAGCACAGCAGAGAGGGGTGTGACAAAAGGTATTTCTAGGGGTGCAGCACCCCAGCAAAGAAGGGGTGCAAATTCACAGGCGGTGAAGAGGAAGAGACCAGATGGCACTGACATAAACTTTGACTAGGGAAGCTGCTCTTCAGCCAGCAGACCAGTATTTCTGGCTGCAGAAACATTCCTTCCTTCCCCATCTTCCTGGACAGGAGCAGATGGAGACATAGGCCTTGACCACATAAGAAATTTTGAGTTTGGCACTGTCAAATCTGCTGTACCAGTGGAAGTTCACCTGGCTGGGCTGGCTTGTAGTCCCTGCCCCGTGGTGGCCTTCTGTGGAGGCAGTGCTGGCAGTAATGCAGAGCTTTCTGCACCGATGGTGTGACTGCAGCCCAGGCACTGCTGGGTTTGACTTGCTACTCATGAACAGTGTTCAGACAGTGTTCCCTGCCGAAGGACCAGTGAGGATCAGGGATGGGGACAGTGTAGCCACACAAGCTCTGTCAGAACCTGCTGCTTTTGGGCATGCTAGGATCTGCGATCCTTCCCATGGATGGACCAGCCTGGAGTTCTGGTCCCTTGCTAGATGGAGCTCAGGAGTGAAGCCCCCTCTGCTGAACTGGGTGTGAGGGGATTGCTCTCTCCTTGGACAGGGATCCCTGGGCCTGGGGAAAAGATTTCTCCCTGCCATTCTAACCTGGTCCTTCATTTGGCAGAGGAGTAGGGAAGGATGGCTTGCCCCAGCCTGAGAAAGAGCAATTTTTGGGGCCCCAAACTACTCAAGACACTGTGGAGAGGGTGCCAGGAGTGACAAGAGCAGTGGGATGGTAATGAGGGGAAGCACATCCAAGTCGCCCTGCAATATATCAGGGAAAATGCCTCAGTGTTGGCACCACACCCTGTGGACCTGGAAGAGTCCACAGGCACCCGTGAGGGGCTTGCAAGGATGGCGAGGGAGGAGAGCCCGTTGTTCAGTGCCACCATCCTGCCGGCTGCAGAGCCGGTGCAGGCGCTGAGCGTGCGGCCCACGGGGGGGACACGCTGAGGCGCCGAAGCCACCCCGGGGGGAGCGCCTGGGGGCCCCCACGGTGGGTGAGGGTCTCCCGAGAGGGGGGAACAATCCCTCTCCGTCCAACCCCCTGGGCGTGACTTGTGCCCGGCAGTGCAGACGGAGGAGCGGGACGGGGTGAGGGGATCCCTGCTCCCAGTGCCGCAGCCCTGCCAGGGCCCGCGGATGAGCCCGGGGCGGAGGGCGGAATTGGCGCCTCGCTGTTTGCTTCCAGAGCTGCCGGGAAAGAATCGTCTTCTGCAGGATAAAGTCCCTGTCTAGGCGGGTGAATTGCCCGTGTCCAAAGTCTACAGGCAGGAGGCTGCCTGCTGCAATCCCTGCGAGAGGGATAACTTTTACAATATACGGCCTGATTGCAAATAAGTTACTAATAAGCCGCTTTGGCGTAAGAACGGCTCTATGCATTATTTCCTAAGATCTGTTTATTTGCAAATATGTCTTTGTTTTTCTTCCTTTTTTAAAAAAAATCGTTCGGGAAAATTAGAAAAAAAAATGTACAGAAGTTAATATTTAGACATTCATACTATTAAGTAATAGAGCTATAAACTCTCAAATAAGGCACTTTCATTTTACTTAACAATAGATAACACAACAGCGACAGTGGAACAGACCAAACAAAAGCGATCACCAAAATTGTTGTGACAGTACAATTACCCGGCTAGGAAATTTATTCAATATGCTTTGCCATTGCATTGACACAGCAGGAAAAAAAAAGCCCAAATGCTCAGAGAATAATACAAGAAGGCGGGAGGTATTTGGAAGAAAAAAAAAAAAAAAAAGATTTATTTTGAAATAACTTTTTAAAGAGATACTTTGCCTCCATGATTTGTTATCGATGTGCATCTGACACGATACAAAACAAACAAACAAAGAAAAAACCACGTTCTGTACAGAGCTCTAAAATGAGCCGCGATTATCTACAAGATGAGCTTTACGCTTGGGTGTGGGTTGGAGAGGGGCCCGATCCTGCAGTCCGCACTCTCTAAACGAGTTTCGCAGACATGTGGTAGGAAAGCTTGGCCCCGAGTCTGCGTGCGTGTCTCCGTGTGTGTGTGTGCGCGTCTGAGTTCCTACAATACACTCCTTGAGTAAAGTGGGCATGTTGGAGCTGCCGGAGCGGGCGCGGGTCCCTGGCTGCTCTAGAAGTCCTGCCGCGGGGTGTGAGTTAGACTGTGCCGCCGTAGATCACAGTTTCGCCTGAACACTTTGCCGCACTGCTCACAGTTGTAGGGCTTGATGTCTGTATGGGTAAGAAGGTGAGTTTTCAGGTTACTTCTTTGATTAAAGGTTCTTCCACATGTGGGGCATTTGTGTGGAGATTCCTGTTCAGATTTGAAGCAAGCAAAGGATTAATCCTTCACAAACCACCTTGTTTAACTTATTACTGCACTTTTTCTCACCGCAACGCACAATTTGAGATATCGGGGGCGGACACGAACGAGAGGAGCCCCGTGCGGCCGGGCGGCCGCCCACCTCTCACTATCCTGCCCCAAAAGCCTTATTTTACAGGTCTCGAGTAGTGATGTTCCGCTCCCCTGGGGCACACGGAAAACAGCCTCCGCGCCTCCCTCCCGCTCCGGGACTCCGGCTGCCCGCCCGGCCGCCACGGCGGTCCCTGCGCCCCGCTCCGCCCCGCATCCCGCCGCGGGCCGCCCGCTGCCCCGCGTCCGCCGCCGCCGCCAGGCCAGGGCTGCAGCCCTCAGCGAAAAACGCCTCGAAGCAGCGGCGTGGACAAACCCGAAACCCGGGGCTCGCTCCCCGCCGCCAACCGCGTCCCCGCTGGCTTTAAGCCCGTCTCCCGAGGGCGCCGTTTGTCCGCGGAGGTGACCACGGGCCGCTGTTCCCCCGCGGACCCACGGCTGCGTCCAGGGCCGGACCCCCCTCCCTCCCCTCCGTGCCATAGCCCTGTTCCCCCGGTGGCCACCTCCCCTGCCCCGCGGCGGGCCAAGCCGAGCCGAGCCGAACCGGGCCGGGCCAGAACAGCGCCGGCGGCACACGCGTTGAGAGGCCTGGGAAAGGTGGGCTCACCTGCATGTGTAGGGTTTTGTGGACCGCCAGGGTCCTGGACTGGCAGAAACCCTTCCCGCACTCCTGGCACTTGAAGGGTTTCTCTTTGGAATGGATGTACCTGGAAGGCAACCCGTGGGGTGAGCAGCGCTGCCGGTGGAGCGTGGGTCCCGCGACCCCAGGCCCCGCTCCCCCAAACTCGACCCCTTCTCCCAGACGCCCTCACCCTCCTCTCCCTTCCTTTTCCCATTACTATTCTGTGTATGGTTAAACTTCTCGGCCGGTTCAAAACATTTGCAATAATTCGTATCGAAGCGTGACTGCACTCTCCGGTGCCAGACCGGGACCGCATCTGCGCTGCCGGCCGGACCCGAGCCCGCTCTTCTCCGAAGGCGGGGAGGATTCTCAGCTCTGCGGCCGCGGGCTCCTCTCAGCACGGGCCGCAGCGTGCGGAGATGGGAGGGGGACCAGCAGGGAAGCGCCCACCTGCGACCCGTCCTGTTCCTGCACTCCCCAGGGTCATGACTCAGAAGCACAAAAGCCCCGGGATCTTCATCTCCGGCTGTGAACCCCTCTAGCTCTCCCTCAGGCGGTTGCCCTTCCCACACAAAGCGCAGGTCTCGGCTGCCCCGGTCCCTCCGTGGCCTCGGAATCTGAGCCGGAGGCTTCTCCTGTGCCGTTTCCGTGGCCCCTGGAGCCGCTGACTCTCATCCCCCTCGAGCGGCTCACCCCACCCCGGCTGCCCACGGCCCGACCCCGGTCGTGGTGGTCCCTCACCGGTGGTCCCGCAGGTGGTCCTGCCTCCGGAAAGCCTTGTGGCAGATGTCGCAGGTGTAAGGCCGCTCGTCCGTGTGGGTTCGCTCGTGGATGAGGAGGTTATAGGACTTGGTGAAGTGCCTGCCGCAGAACTTGCAAATGAACTCCTTTTTCGTCTTGGAGGGCAGTCGGCCGCGGGAAGGCTTCCTGTCCGGGGACAGCTTGCTGATGCCCGACAGGGGCGAGGCCAGTCCGGGACTCAGCTTGGCGAGCTCCCCCACCTTGGGGGGGTCCTCCTGCGTGGCGGCCACGGCCAGGTTGGCAAAGTCAAAGCGGGGCCTGTCCTTGTGCAATGCTGGGAGGACGTGGGCGATAGCCCCTTGCTTGGGGTGGAAGAGGTGCGTGGCAAAGGGGAGCGCGGGGAAAGGGAAGCGGGAGTCCACCAAGCCCTGGGCCGCCATCTCCGTGATGGTAGAGCGGGTGATTTCATGCACATTGGGGTAGCCCAATGTCCAGTGGTTCATGTGCATGGTTTGCACGGCGCTGAGTCCATACAGACCTTGCAACTGGTCCACGGCTGCGGGGAAGGTGTTCACAGCCTGGAGGAAGGAGTAGTTAGTGAGTTGCAGGGACGGGTGCAGAGGGATGGGGGCTGGCAGAGCCTTGCTTCCCATCTTCCCGAGGTGGGCGCGAGCCGGCGGAGCAGCTGGTGCCTCTGATGGGCTTCCGAGACCGGGAGAAAATCCTAGGGAGGAAGAGGGAGAAAGGAGAGAGAGGCTTTTACTGAGAGCAGCGTGGTACTCCTTAGCCGAGGCGAGCGCAGCAGCGGAGCCAGGGAGGGCCAGGCACGGCTCCGGTGCGCTGCCTTTCCGCGGCCCCAGCACCCCGCAGCAGCACAGGCTCCCGTCCTCCGCTGGGACCGGCGGCCGACACCGACCCACGGCGCGATCGCTTCGACCGGAGAAGCTAAAGCGTAGGAAATAAATAAATAAAAAATACCGTTCCCAAAACACCCACCCCAAATTAAAACAAAAAGGAGAAAACCCAGCACCGAGCCAACCGAAGGCGCCGCAAATTCAAATTAAACGAATCGTGTAAAAATACGGACGGAACGGAGACGCGGCCGGGGACGAAGCCTCTCCGCTTTCCGTCGCCCAGCCACCTTCCCCCGCAGCGCCCACCGCGGGGACCCCGGAGCCGCCTCCCTCCTGCCCCCCGCGCCGACCTGGCCCCCCGCGCCGCTCCCACCCTCTGCCCGGCCTCCTGCGGGCGCTGAGGCCCCGACCCCGACCCCTCCTGGCTGGGGCCTCCCCGGGATAGAGCAGGGTGTTCAGGGAGAGCCGAGTCAGGCCCGAGGGGCGGAGCGGGGGGGAATAAACCCCGCGTTCGTCCTACCTCCGTTGCTTATTTTTCTTCCTTCAACAACAACTCATTTATCAAGATAACCGAAGGAGAGAAAAGCAGCCCCTCCCCCGCACGCACACCTCCTACCCAGCCCCCCGCGCAGCAGCCATCCCAGCGGCGGCGAGAAGAGTGGCCGGCCCGGAGGCCTCCCCGGC
>VZRH01000840.1:1526155-1542731 GCA_013397555.1 Urocynchramus pylzowi
ACACCGGGGGTTTTTTTTTTTTTTTTTTAAGGAAAAGAGTGACCGCCCGTCTATCTGGCATCGGATTCCGCTGGTGTTTCTTGGTGACTAAATCATCACCGGCTTCGCTCCGATTTATTGGGTGGGATATTCTGTTTTGTTTTTAATGAACTAGTCAGGAAATGCCAAGATTTGACAAACAGGCGTAGGCGGCTGGGGACGCGGCGCTTGGCAGACTCCGGGGGACACCGCCGCTGCAACTCCCGCTCGGCGTCCCCTTTTTCCCTTCTCGGACTCAGATCCCCGTAGAATATCGCCGCGATTAATTTCCACGGAAGAAGAAAGTAATTAAGCAGGCAACGACCTCAGCGGGCTGGATACCGCCCGCGTCTCCCCCGGACGCTCAAGCCCCGCCGCTCCCTCGCCCTCGGCCCCTGCCCGCGGTGCCGCCCCGGGCAGCAGGGAGCGGGCCCAGCCGCTTCACCCGCGGCACCGCGGCTGCCCCCCCGATACCCCCCCGACGTGCATCACCACCGCAGCCAGCCCCGCGGGTGCCTCCTCCTCGTCTTCCCCTCTCTGGGGAACACAGAGTCCCGGGGGGATTTTGTTCTCCGGCCACTGCCGAGCCCCGGCTCCCCGCTCCCGAAGTTCCTGGCTCTGTGTCGGACACCGCGGGGCTCACGGGCGCACCGGGAGAAACGTCAAGCCTCCTTTGGCCGAGTCCGTCCTTGCCGTGTGCCCAGCGGCCAGGGCCGCTCGTCCCGCGGAACTTGCGCGCTGTGTCGCAGCTATATGGGGGGGCGGACGGTGCGGAGGCGGGGAGGAGGGGACGCCGCCAGCTGCGGGGCTGCCGCCTTGCCCCGACGGCGGGCCCCGGGCCCTCAAAAAAAGGACTTTTCTAGCCTAAAATGATCTTTCCCCCGCCATCAGCAATGAACGGTTTTTGTGGTGTCTGAAGTGAGTAGATGTCAAGACATAAATACAACTCGGCGTACCTTGCTATAGTTTGCTTTAAGCAGCCTTTCGGCTGAAGTCTTTCCTGCCGTCAGCACAGAAACACTGAGCAGGGCTGTGCTGCGGAGGCAGCACACCCACTGCACACGAGTGGGCCCCTTTCCCATCGCTCCATACCTCACCGCCGACCCCCACGAGCTGAGCCTCGGGACTGCAGAGGGTCTCCAGGCTGACAGGCTCTGCTTACTCTCTGGTGGTGGCATTTTACCTCTCTTGGCAGACGTGTCAAAGGACACCTGCAGGTGAAGGTCGGCAGGGCTTCAGAGCTGCCTGCCTGCTGCACGGCCATGGGTTTGTAGACTACACTGCTGAGTTAAAGTGGGGGTTCAGGCTCCTATGAAATTCTGTAGCTGACTCAGACTGAAAGGATCATGAAGTTTTCAATCTCTGAGCCAACTGCTAGGGGGGAAATCTAAAAGAAATATTGTATAAAAGCGATAAATTGGTTTAAGAAATGCAGTTGTACATTTGGCCGCATGCCTCGTAACTCACCTAGGACAGGAAAACTCCAAGGCAGCAGAGAACAGACCCATACATCTTCTCCTGTGGCATATATTAAGTAACTCCATTTCCTTTTAAGAACTTGCAATATCCCAGTGAATAACTAGGTTTCACAAATAAAATTAATATTACAGGGTGTAAGTCAACAAACAATAGAAAAGCTCAGAGAGTTTTTTCCAGTTGTAAACATGCAGAATCCATCTGGTCATTAGATACATCTGTGGGTTAAACTCTGATTTGTTTATGCAAGCCTGATGCTCATGATACTCTTAAATGGGGACTATTCTGCCGAATGCATGTATACTGTAATCCTCTTTTACCTACCCTCCATATGTGGGTTTCCTGTTTTCAGCATGCATTCTCAATGTGTAAACTGTGGTGAAGGATATGTTATAAACCAGGATACTACAGAGCATTTCAGATATTTTCAGAGCATTACAAGCGTGGTGCAAGCATATGCAAATCATCACTTACAGATGTGCACAATGTCTGTAGTAATCTCTGTGTGGTTCTTTTTCAGTTGTTTGTGGCATCTAATTCAAAGAAATGGACAATAATGGATATTACAAAAAACTAACAGTTATTCCTGGGCAGACTTACTTCTACAATGTCCAGACAAACCTTACTGATGAAACCCTGCACTTCTTAATAAAATCAGGGGTTTTGAAGGTTAAGTTATCTATAATTGCTGAAATACAAGGAAATCGAGGGAAAGCTTACCAGGGTAAGGCATTAGAAAGCCCTTATAGACACTGCCAAGGCTGAACATAACTCTGTATCTCTACTCAGTATAATCCAAAAAGTATTTAAGTGCATGCTTGAGATCATTGCTACCTAGGGCAGTATCTAAGCAGGTGCTTCAATATCTTTATATGCCGGTCATCTGCTGAATGTGTGGTTTACTGCTGGTTTTAAATATTTACTTAATCAGGGATATCATTTTCAGACTGCCTCCTAAAAATAAACAAATGAACAAAAGTTTATAAAAAAATCCAAGAGCAGTCACTGTTCTAGGCAAGAATTTTCGTCATGCCTGCTTTCATGTCCTTTTCCATGAGTTAAGTTGTTGGCACTGATATCTGTATGACTACCTTGTTTTTGCCTTAAGTGCTGGTGTTCTCAGCTTCTGCTGCCACCTCATAGCACCACTGTGTGCATCATCCTGTTGGGTGAAAGGACAGTGGCACCAAGAGTCTGTGGATACAATGTTGATTGATACACCATAGAGATTTTGCAGTGGAGAGGAGTTCGCATTTAGCTTATGGCATGGGAAAAAGATTCCTTTTTCTCCATGAATGCTCCATAGCCACTGTGGGGAAAGCTCAGGGCAAGACCACTCTGGAGTACAGTCAAAGCAACAGCTGGGAAAAGGAATAGATCAGTTCAAGAATACAACTGAAATGGGCATGGGCCAGTCAGAAGACTTTCTGGTAAAGAATACTCTTCTACCTCATTTTCCTTCCCTTCCTGCCAAGCTGAGCCAGTGTAGACAGTCTCTGGGTATCATGAGTCAGCAACAAACTGAAACCATGTGAAACCAGAACAAATCAGAGTGAAGACCTAGCAGTGGATTTCCACCTTCTTTGCTCGTGGACTTTTGTTTTCTGTTCCCATGATGGTACAGGTCCCTGCTCAGAGGACTGGCATTTTGCTGCTCCCCTTAGTTCCCTTTCACAGACCCCACAGGAGTGTTTGAGGGACTTGGATGGGATGGTAAAGGGTAGGATGAAGCTTGCAAATGGCCTTTTTCCCTGTTTAGTCTAGAGTAGATGGCATGGTCTGTCTCATAAACAGTATCAATGACTATTGCAGGATTTATGTTTGCTTTAACTTTCATTTATTTGGCCTGCTCACCCATGCTAGGCTGGTGAAAATTATTAGTTGTTATACTATTCTTTCAAATTCCCCCTTGGGAATTGTCTCCAAGAAAAACATAAATCCCATTCATTTCAGCACCAAAACTCATTTTAGCACCAGAGGAGTGCTGACAGCCAAGGACATGACATTGAAGTAGAAACAGAACTGACTCAAGGCCTCTTATTTTCAGCTCCAGAGAAGAGGGAAAAGAGATACTGTCAGCCACACTGCAATCAGGAGCTTTTGAATCTCACTGTTGCCATGAGGCTGTGTGTTTCTGAACTGCTGGCTGGACCCTGCCTGTGGAGGTTCAGCACCCAGCTCTTTTGGGAGGCTGTGGGTGTGTGGAAGGCAGCAGAAGAGACCCTGGGGCAGGGAATGCTCTGGAATGACAGCCTTCCTGGCTGTGATGGGAGCAAGGATCAATGGCATCTGCAAGACTAGGGGCTTTCAGAGAATGCCTATGGAGAAATGTGAGGAAATCTCCATCATTAGCAGAAATGCTCAGGACAGAGAAATGGAAGCTGAAATATAGAAATATAGAAATATAGAAACTGAAAAAATATTTTTCGAATCCAGAAATGGTCCAAGGAGAAAACCCATGAAGCCATCTGGAAGGATTTTTTAACAAAATGTATCTTGTGCTTGTATTCTTAAAATCTTAAATCTGAAAATAGAGAAGTCTGAGTGACTTACCAGAGGGCTATAACCAATACAGTGTGTTAAAAATTTCTATTGGAAAGAAGCATAAAGTAAGTATACCAGTGTGTTTATTTCAGTGGGACCTGGCATGAAAGTCATGCAAAGTGGCCACAGCATCATTGCTGACACTCCTGAGATCTAAAAAAGGGACCACCAATATAGGTCATTAGCTAAGGTTAAGCAGGGTTAACCCTGACCTTTCTCCAGTCTCCAAACAGGCATCTCTTAAGCAAATAAAAACCACAGTTATTAAAGAACTCTTAAACAACTACAATAACAAAACAGAGTGTAGTCAAAACTGCAGATCTGTTTTATTCAAAGCATAATATTTATATATGACAGATACTGAAAGGCAGCAGAACTAGTTTTGAGGACCATCTCTCTACCTAGATAGGGGAGGCACACTTTGAAAGAATTCTGTATTTTGAATGACAGTGAGACATGAATTTAAGTTTTCCAAAAAAAGAGTATTTTAATTCCTAGAGCTTGGAAATTCCTAACTGCTTAATAAAGAACAATATTGGAAATACTGGATGTTCTGTTTGAATTACAGGTGGGGCCTGAGATGCTAAAAGGCTGTTCAAAGGATCACTTAAGTCTGATCTAGTTCAGCACTAGTCTCACATTATCTTTTCCACCCTCAATAGTTTCAAAATCTATAAAACCAGACTTGAGCTGATGTTTACTTTTACAGCTAATGGTTCCTCAAATCTAACAGAACTTCTAAGGAGTAGATAAAAGCAGCTGCAAAAGTGATCTAGAAATAAACATCCAGAAGAAAGCATAACTGCAATCAAAGTTCCAGCTGTTCTTGTCTCAATTTTTATCATATTCTTTTTAATCAGGCACGTTTTGAAGTCAAAGACTTATTTCCAACAGCTTTTGTCCATATATATATACATATACATATATATATGTATCTAAGCTCCTTGAAATATTACAGAAGTTCTGTTTCACATCAAAATACTGTACATTGTCACTGAAACTATTAATTTTCTTTTCCTCATCCCCCATATTCTCTCTGGGCCCCTCTTTTGCATCTGGCATGTGTACTGATACTCAAGATGACAAATACTGATAACTGTGAAGCTGCAATGCAGCATACTTCCATAAGGCAAAGCTTAGCCAAAGTTAGTCATTGATTTATGTCCCATATTCTGTTCAACAACATAAGGGGTTTCTTTTCTAATTCCATACCTTTAATCCTTGCCACCTCCAACCTAGTGTGTGTCAAATTTCCACCTTATTGTTGCAGCTGTGGTTTCTTAAAGTGAAAGTATGCTTCTTGAATGTAGTGACACATTCTTCAGTTTATTCACAGATTTAAATTCTCAGTTGTTCAAAAATGCCTGAACTCATCAAAATATGATGGTGTGGATTTTTTTTCTGTATTATGTGGTTGATACAGAGGTTTTAAAAAACAAATGATGGAATTGGGATTACTATTTTTATTTGCTCCAAATCTGTAGAAAGTACAGTAACTTAGGCAGAGATAATAAGTCTAGGGTTCTCTTTATCAAAGAGGTTACTTACAAAATACACAAGGCAGAAAAACCTCTCCCACTCATAAAAAGCCTTGTGCAGGTGTAGAGATGAAAGGAAACAAACTGTGCAGTGTCTAGGTACAGTATTGCTTTGGGTAACTTCATAACACCACAGTAGGAGACAGCCCACAAAACAGATCAGTTTCAGGAAAATCTGTATTATTTCAAAACAGAGCTGCAAAAGTTCAATTTTTTTTTTCATTACCTTCACTGTTATAGGAGAATACTCAGCTTTCCAGTGCTCTCCCATGAAAAAAGGACCAGAGGCAAGATGCTGTAAATGTTCCTCCAAAAGTTTGCAAGCAAGTCCTCTGCATTACCTTCCCAACCTTTTTGACAGCCCTCTGTGGAGCACTACTCTTCCTGCAGGTGAGCTGGTGAAAAGGACCATACCTTTGCTTCAAGTTGCTTCAGTTCAAACTTTGGTACAATAACTCAAACTTTTATCATATTTAAAAGCTAAGAGGTTAGTGTTTTCCACCAGAGCAGCTGACACGCTTCCAATTCCAGGAAAAGGCCAAGAAAATAGCTAAAAGCAGTAACAATTTAAAAACTGCTGCAAAAAATCTGCCAGAGGACATCTGTCAAAGTCCAAAGAGTTCCAGTTATGTATGATTTAATTTGATCCCAGAGGCTAAATAATGTACAGGAAAGATTTAATAATGTTATGCAGATTATGTGTGGAAATGTAAGAGGAACTGAATACAATGCCAGTTTGAAAAATCTTCATGTGCTCATAGCACTATTATTGCTGCACAGTCAGAAAACACAGCTTGAGCAACAGACTATGATAATAAAATTAAAAATTGGAATTGCTATGATATTTACTCAGGTGAGGCTCTTTGATTAAAAAAAANCAATGCCAGTTTGAAAAATCTTCATGTGCTCATAGCACTATTATTGCTGCACAGTCAGAAAACACAGCTTGAGCAACAGACTATGATAATAAAATTAAAAATTGGAATTGCTATGATATTTACTCAGGTGAGCTCTCTGCCAGGAAATTACCAGTGGAGAGAGCCCCATTCCTGTTTCCACCACATCAAGTTCCATTGCCATGTGAAAGCCTGATAGTGAAAATGTGGTAACCAAGGGTCACTGCTCACAGTGTTTCCAAATTCCAGTATAAAGGAGACTTCAGCTACTAAATGTAGAACCAAAAAGAATGGCCCTCAGCTATCTCTGCTTGCAAGTTTGAATTACAGCATCTGGCTGAACAAGAATTGCTGAAGTACAGGTATGATCCTTTTGCCAAGCCACTTCCAGCAGCAGTAATTTCTGGCAGAGGGAGGGAGGAGGCAGCTGTAAGGGTGATGTGAATGGCCAAAACAGGATCTGCCAAATGGTACCTGTCAAATCTTCTGCTAGTGTAGTACTCCGATAACATTTAACACACTTTAAATACTGGCAGAGGAGGGATTATTAAACAGGGTTCTTAGCCAGCAGAGCTATGGGCTTCATCATTAAAAATAAAAACCAAACCAAACAAACCCCCCACCCCCGCCACCTGAAAGCAGAAGTAAATGTATCCTATCTGGTGATATCTAAAAACTTTTGTCTGGACTCTCACACAGGAAGCTAGTGCAACGTTTCCTAGATTTCTTTAAGCTGGTGTTTGTGGTAGTGTTGCTTCAGCCAGTGTTTTTTGTCTCCCTTGGGGTAGTGGTTATACTTTTACCAGCTGAAAATTTATGCTTAATAGTTTTTCTTTCAGTGCAAGGATCTAAGACTTTTCCTTCCAATGCTAAGACTATTTTCAGGGCATTTCAGTAGGTTTCTTGGGTTTCTCATTTCCTCTTGCTATTCCTTCTTTCATCTGTTTTGCAAATGGCCACCATAATGTTAAGCTTATCTAATGGCCAGGCCTCCAGCTGGAAGAATGCCAGCAACATTCTGAAAATCAGTCATCTGAAAGCATTCAGAGGACATGGCCATCACCTTCTCCCTGAACCTCAAACATAAAACTTCCCTGATAAGAACACAGTCCAACGCCATGAAAAGTAAGAGGTTAATCTTAACTTTAGATATCACTTTAAGCAACTACCCTCAGTGACACTCAGACACTTTGTTCAATTCATCTCACTCTACGAATAACTTTTTTTTTTTCCCAGTGTTTGGGACACTGATTGTACATATGCACAGTAAAGAGTGAGTGTCTCCCTAATGGTTTCAATGCAAATGCAGGTTTCACTACATTGTTGTTTCTCCTTATTTAGTTAATTGGAATACTTTTTTTCCCCTCACCAGCAGGGTATGATCCATCTACTCCTGGCTTTTGAATTCAGGCATGGCCATGGCAGCTCCTTCCACCAGTGTGACTTCGGACTTTTGTCATAAGTCCCTCTGAGAAAAGTAGCAAGGGCAGAACAAATTTCTTTCTCTTGGTAAAGGGAAGTTGGCAAAAATGCAAGATTTGTTGCAGTCTTTATGTGCAGACATAGAGATCAAAGTTCTAATGAATTTTGCTATTGACCTTGCTGAGCTCTGAATGTTATTCAAAAGGAGGAGTACTGGGTCTTCAATTCAGAAATTTGAGAAAAAGTCTAAAGAACAGCCCAAGGTCTGCATACGATACTCTGAAGACACATCTGACAATAAATATTGAAGAAGGAGCTAAGAAGCTTAACTTTGCAAACATAAAGACAGAATTTCGTCATAACATTTATTTAGTTAAGATGTGAGAAAGAAGAGCTGAAAGCAACTCCTATACATCCTATAGGAGAACCAACACTGTAGGAATGGGATGTGTGTGGAAAAATTATCCCCCATTTGAACTTCTATAGCCTCAAAGAGAAGGAATTCTGAACTTATAGGAGATTAAAAAAAACAAGCCCAAAGGAAGAAAGTGCAGTGTGAAGACATCTACACAAGAAGAGACTGCCCTCTGCAGTAACCTTATATTGGAAAGAGAGCTGACAAGAGGAAGAGAAAGACCTGCTGTCTGCTGCAGTATCTGTCTGAAGGGCTGGTTCAGTCAGCACCAACACAGACAAATCCTGAGAGCCTGCTGGGAAAAGTCTTTCACAGGGACCCCAGTGCCTCAGTGCTGCAGGATGTGCTACTGTCCATAGGGTGAAGGCTGCTGAACATCAGTCAAACAGTTTCCATTCTGCTAAACCAGAGGAGACAGAAAGCAGAGAAGTGGGAATGCACTGAGTTAGAGGAGGTATCATAGTGCAGAAGGTAAATGTCTTTCTGGAAAAGGAAAAAAGTCATATACTTCATACTGTTTTCTTAGAGAACATGGTATATCTTAGCTGACTTATTTTGACTAAATGGGAACATATTTAGGAGGGAGTTACATTTAAGTGAATTTAGTGAAAAACGAAACTTAAAACAATAGTTACACAGGTTTAAGCAGGCACAGCTCTGGGGGTGTCAGCTGGTGACTTACATGGGCTGCAGCTCTACCTGGTACAATCATTTGTTGATTAAACAAACCTTCTTGAGGCTGAGGAAACTGAATAGCAGTAATGAGGTTTCCTCCAGCTCCTAATGAGCAGCATAAGGCCCTGTAGTAGCTTTCCTGTTCTAGGACTGAGCCAAACAAACAAAAATAGAATTTCTGGAATCCATTGCATTTCTGAAGGGCATTATTTAAAAATTAGACCGCAACAGATTATTATCACAGGCATACCACTTTAGAATTGCTTTCCTAGAAGCAAAGCAACTTTGGGGAAAACCTCTTAAACAATCTCTCTTACTGTAAGACACCTGTTCTCCTTAAAGCACTTTTTTTAGTGGAAGTCACCCCAGCTGAATTAAATTTGTTTCCCTTGGGCCTGCATTTTCTTTAGCCAACACAACAGCTGCACCATGTGGAGATGAGCCACAAGCAGTGTAACAACACATGTTTGTGATTGCAGTATCAGCTTTGGCAGATTTCAGTGCAGAGGTCTTTAACTGCCTTCTATTAGAGAGCCAGCTTTGCAATATATACAACATTTTGCAAAGTAGTAGCAGTAATATAGATATAGTTCTGTGTATTTCTCATACATGCTGGTACAGTAAAACCAGAAAGGAACTGACTATTACTTATAGCTATAAATATTGTATTAAGTACAACCTTTTGCTTTTGTGTGTAAAAGCAGGAACAGAACAGAAGGATGGGTTAACTACAATAAAATCCCTTGGGGTTCCTGTGCTAGCTGTTACCCAGTCCTGCAACCATTCAAAACGTTCACTAACTCTGTTATTTTAAAGCTGTAGTAAATTTTATCTCTCCAAGAAATTGCCGAATTCTTGAAAAATAATGCATAATCTTGTTTCAATGTGCTTTCTTCCCCTTCATTTCAAGAACAGGTGCCAAAAACTGGTCTTGTGTAGCCTAATGCAATATACTTTAGAACACAGTTTTGAAGACTGCTTTTGAGGCATTTAATTTAGAGCTTTTGAGTATCCCACACCCATCAAAATTATGTGCTTGTTTTTGAAAGACCATTTTGAAAGGTCAAGAAAAATGCCAATAACATTTGACTCAAGTGTTTATAATGGGTTGTTCCTGTTACTTTATGTAAAATTAGTGCTGTAGATATTTGTGGGTATACTAACAGAGTTACATGGTTTTAATCTTCCTACACATTTTCTCACTTAAAATTGCTATACCATTGCAATGCAAATTATACTTAGATATTGTAATGCATCACCAGGCAGTGCATATTATACAACATTGCATAAGTGTCCCTGTGACTAGGAACAGCAGATTTTCTCACTGTCTACAATTTCAGATGCTTAGTATCTATTCCACAATAAGGGGACTACTTCTACACTGTTTATCTTCTCTGATGGCATAATTTCTCATCTAATGAACCAATGACACATTATTAAGAGGTTATTTCAAATAAATTGTAGTGTCTAATATAATCTGTCTCCAATCTTGTGTTTTCCTCCATCCTCCTAGAAGATGAAATGGGCCAAGCACGGAAACACTACTCAAGCAAAAATCTGCCTTTACGTTCACACTCCCATAAGACAATTTGACAGGATTCTCCTTTAAGGACTGATCCTCAAAGTAGTATATTTGAAAGAAAGATTCTGCTGATGTAAACAGATTTTAGATCAGGTCCTAGAGACATTCTGCCTAGTTTGAACTGTATAGAGCAGTGATTTGCTATCTATTAACCTTATTGAAGGAGAGACACAGCATATATTAAAACACGTAGTTTGGCTTTTTCACTCTCTTTCAGCTTTTCCTTGTTTAACCTAGCATTCAAATTAGCACATCCATTTTAAAATTAGGAATTTATACTGCATATTGTTAGTCTGGTAAGAGCAACTTAATACCACCAGTATAACAAATTAGATCATGGAACTACAGAAGAGCTCAAGGATGAAGCAATAAAAGTTTTGTACCGGCCTGTTCAAGGTTACACAAAAACATTAAACTCTCTCTTGTTTAGAAGAGATTGAAACGTGATATATGAACACAAGAAAGTAAAAGAAGTAATGCCTTTAAATCTTAAAACCATTAGCAGTTTTATTCTGTAGGGATCTATGGGAGGAGATGGACTCCACCCTGAGGAAGATAAAAGACCTTAGTTTTCTCAATTGGAAGGAGTGATTCATGTTAGATGGAAGTGGTATGCGTGTGATATTCCTTATGTGGTAAATTAACTGTTTCTATTAGGAAAGCTCCTAGCATATGGAATTGCTCTATTTTCCTCAGCTCTGAAAGAAAATCATGCCACCAAAACTTTTTTTTTCTTTTTGCTAACTCCAGGCTGGGTAAAACTGGGCTGTTTTGATGGCTGTTGATAAATTGTCTTGTGGTATTAAAGAAATCCATTAATCATCCACTAAGAAAATTATTTTTAAGGGAGGAATAGTGGAAAAAGCTTAGTTCTCAAATTTAATGGGGTTAATTAGCTCTCTAGATAGTAACTTCCTCTGTTTTGCTGTGGTTTTATAGCATTACCTATGTACACTTTAGTCACTTCGAAGTCTTGTTTTCAGCAGGAAGTTTCCCTGCTCAGTGGTGACTGCAGTTGAAGGACTCATCCTGGGCAGTGGTGAGGATGCCATAAAACTCTCCCCTATTGAACCAAACCAAACCTGCTTAGAGGAGACTCAAAGGAGTGCATCATGCAAAGCTAGTTCTGTGAAAATTCATTATTTGCTGCTTTGTTTTTTCTTTAAGCTGCTGTGGGGAAAGCTTCCCACTGATTTTAAGTGCAAAATGGGAATGTAAGTGCAAATCTTAACATTTTTCTTATTTAGATTTTAGATTTTTCCATGGGTCTTGTAATCAGACACATTACTTCATAGTCAGTCATGAAATGGCTGTTATGTCCCTGAACTTTTTTTTTTTTTTGATGAAGTTTTAAGACTGGAATTGTATTTAGGTTTTGGATTTTTTTTTTAAGTGTGACTGTACATGTTATAGAAATAACTCATTTGGACTTGAATTATGATCTTCTGGCATGTTTTGGTTGGGAAAGTTGGAAAAAGTAAGAAACTGAAATGTGGTTTCTGGATTGTAAAGCATTTAGATGAGTGATTCTTCCTCATAAAAACATTTGCTTTTTAATATTTATGAAGCAAGCTGGAGATGCACTTTAGAAATAAATAGGAAGGGTTTTACTAAAAACCCCAAAACTCTGTAACTCTATAAGTACTCTATAAGTATTTCATGGCATTGTTTTTGCAGTACTCAGTAGTCACAAGGTGCTTTCAGGTTGTTGAGTTCTCCTTATTTTTTATTCTGTTGTTTGGCGTCACACATATTGATACTTCTCCTCCATCACTTAGGTGAAAGGCCCAAAAGGGCAAGGAAACTTCTTTCCTTTGAATCTGAAATAATGGGTTTTGTTAGCCTCTTGAAATCTTTATCCCTAAAGATTGTAAGAATAATAAAAATCCTTATCTTCCCTAAATATTTTTCCCATGTATTATTAAAATTCTCAGCTCAGGAGCTAAAGGAAGATCGGAGAAAATCCAGTCACCATGGTGGTGGAAGCCTTGGCCACAAGGCTGTGTGTACTCACCCAGCTGAAGCTGGTTTCATGAAGTACTTGCTTCATCAAGTAATGATGATTCAATTTTTCTTTTGTTATTGATACTAGTTTCCACCCCAACTGCAGGCATGAAGGCTTGCTAGTTAAACGCTATTTATTTACTCTCCAGGGTGTGAGCACACTTCTTTGCACATTGGAGAGCAGATGGTTGCTCTCAGAAAGAGAAGGAATATTTTTGTGCAGAAGAGAATCCAGAGTAATCCTCAGTATTACCACAACAACAGTAATTGTTTCACAAACCAAAATGATTTTTTTTTTTTTGACATTAATGCCAATCTGTAGATCCCATGAGCGCAATCAATGCAGCTGTAGTACAGACCAGAATATCTTCTGTGGTCAACTGTAAATAGCAACTCTGTATCCATGGTTTATTTTTACCATAGTGTGCTATAATAGGAAAAATAGCAAATGGTAAGTCTATATATAGCCTGTTACCAAGACTGTGAGCTAAATGGTTAGTCAACAGTAAAAGCCTATCCTAATCAACAAATGGCTTTAGGTCCAGTAATAATATTTTGGATATCAAAATAATGTATACTAGGTAGTGAGAGGAATTGCAGCAGTGCAGCTAATATTTTATGGGTTTTTTATGGCTCTTTTTAATGTTAAGTAGGAATTTTGTGAATCATGCTGATTTCAACAGACTGGATATGGATAGCAGACTCTATACTGCTGTACTTATATTGCCTGACTTTTTATTTTCTGCCTCTTTCTTTTGATGTACCAGCAAAAATTAATTTTCCTTTTAGTGACATCAATTAACCATAAAATTGTGAATAGTTCAGGAAAGGAGACCCCCCCCCCTCCCCCCCGCCTTGTTCTTTATTCCTAAGCTTACTTAAAAACTCACTATAGAAAAGTATAAATTTTATTCCAGACTTGAAAATACACGGTTCTTTAAAATTTTATTCATAACTATTTTATTACTGACAAGGTTAGGAAAGTATATAACAAATTCTTAGATAAGTCTTCAAGGTTACTTCACATTAGACATGATAGGTAGGAAGAAAATACAGGCAGAAGTCAGTTTTCCTTATCTTTTGTATAAACAAGCTGGTATTTCATTCAAGGCCTTTTCCTTAACTTTCAGCATACCAGATCACTATCAGGCAGTCACAGAGAGAGATATGCAAACATGTTGTTGTTGACTATTTATCTACTGAGTTTATGAATTGGATTCCAAGGAAAGCAGGCTCCTGCATTCATTCCATCTTTGTGTTTACCTGCCATCCCCTGCCTTTCTCCTCTTCATTTGTGACTTACTTTACTAGTCTTAAACATGTTTCATGAAAAGTTGGAGGTCTGTAATTCTAGTAGATTCCTATTTTTGCAAAACTCAAGGGTAGAGGAGAGAATGCCCTGCTTTTGGGGCAGCGTACCCCAGGACAAAGGAAAAGTAAGGGAAACTCTGTCCTTACCTGGGTTTGGGACCATGCTGTGGACTGGCCTGCAGCCTTCTCCTGTGAGCCAAACACCTTCTCCTGCGAGCCAATCTGCAGGTGTAATGGAGACACAGCCCCCTTGGGACTCCGTGGGGTAATGCCAGAGTGGGCCAGGGCACGGTGAGACACCTGTGATGTGGAGGGTTTTAAGGAGGATCGAGCTGGGAGCATGCTTGGGGGTCTGCATGGATTTTGTTGGTTTTGGTGTGCCAAGCAGGTGAATGGAACTACTGTGGGATGATAATTCCACATCAAGGGAGAGTGCACTGAGGACCCTGTCTGTGTGAAAGAAATGGGAGCTACCATGGTGAAAGGGTAGAAAGCACATGGGAAAAAGAGCTGGCCTGTGAAAAGCATCACAGACATGATGAAGGACTAGGGGTATTTTCTTTGGGGAGTGTTCATGACAAGTATCTCTTGGAAAACACACACTATTTATTAATTCTGCTGTTTTACAGTAGCATCATGTATTCATTACAATGAACTTTGTTTAAATGAGCCTGATCGAATACCTTATGAAGTAAATGCTGCTTTTATTTGCTATCAAAGGAATGAGATAAGGTCCCTGCTATAACACAGGTAATTTATTTGCATGATGTTTATGAATGACTTTGAAGTATATATTTGTAATTTAAATCTCAACATTAGTAATGCCTGTTAGAAATGCAGACATGAGCTTCTCAAGCAATTTTTATTCTTCTTAGTTTTATTACAAACTATATACAACTGAGACAGGACTGATATCTTAGGACTTTTTTTGTTCATATTTTTAGGGGCTTGAGAACTTCCTTTGTGTGTGTTTATAGAGCACCTAATAGTTGTCCATGCCATCATGATTCCTGATTTCATTGCAGTATAAGTAATTATAATATATATTATTTTATCTGTTTACAAAACTGTATTATAATATAAAATAATTATAGTACTCAAAAACTAAGTATGGTCTTGATCCATTCTTTGGTCTAAGGAATTGTATTTGATGTTGATGCCAGTTCTGCAGAGAAGGGAGTCCTAATTCAGGCAGATAAATTTGTAAAATGGATAAAATACTTCAGAAGAAAAAGAGTAATTCAGTTAGTTTGCTCCTACATTTTTAGGATTGGGCTTCATTAAGTCTTTTCTTACTCAGGTGCCTTCTTAGTATTGTTAGTCCTGCTGTTGGAAGAAATCATGGGAATACTCATGTAGAGTGTCTGCAACTTCCTCATCTCCATCTTGTCTAGACACAGCAATCTCATAGTATATTCATGCCTCCAGAACATCTAGACTTCCCTTAACTGGGAACTCTGAATGAGGTTGGAGAACAGAGGGAATCTGTTTTCCCTTTCAAAGTTCCTTCTTTGCCAGTGGCTAGGTACAGTATTGTAATGAATACCAAATCAGTGCCATATTTCACAGCATGGTTCTCAAATTCATGTCACAGGAGAAAGGTGAGATAGTGTTATTTATTCCAATGTATTGACTAAAAATACTACTAGAAATTATAAGAGATGAATAAAGTGATCTTGAAAAATACCGTGGTATATACATTATCCTGCTGATGTTTTATTTTCAGTTTAAATGTACTTAGAAAGCTTTCTGGCAATTGCACAAGATACAACTTAAACTTCTGTGAGAGAGGCATGGAATTAGTCCATACTTTTTTTGGCACTCTCTGCCCCACTATGTAATAAAGCCAGGCTAGATAACTTCTCCTTTCAGACATCTTGAGTTTTTTACACCCTTTTCTTTCTTCAGTGGCATAAATGGAGGACAGTCCTGCTCCATCTTCCTCAGTTACTGAGGAGTCAGGGTATTTTTTTGAAGTGGGGATTGTGGTATTAAATAGTTTCAAATAAAATGAGAAAATTTCTAAATGTGCTATTTTTTGCTTGGAAAAATTTTCTTTTGTTTTTGTCAACTGTTGTTTAAGGGAGTGGTAAAAGTGGTGGATTAGACTGTTTACCCAAAGTTTTTCCAGAAAATGAAATATATGTGTGAATGGGGAGAGGGAGCACTTTTTGGCTCTGTTTCTTTGTATTGCTGTTACAACTATAACCTAGTACCTGTATTTTATTTCTAGGAATCCTTTTCCTTGCTTTAATGTGTAGTCTGTGGCAGCTTTGACTTGAGATGTGGGAGCAAAACCTGCCTCCTCTGAAATAACCTGGACAAAATACTGCCTTAAATATTTGTGTTAAAGGATGTGGAGACAACCTCTGCATTCCAGGAGTATTAAAGCCAAATAGGGATGTCAGACTTCCCTTCATTAGGTGAAGCTGGTGAACTGTAAATAATAATTGGTCAGTGGCTATAGCCAAATATCCTGTAGAACAAAGCTGGACACTTACCACGTGGCATTTGCTATCTGCCTGACCTCACCTGTCCTTGAACTGGAAAATGAGACATCTTGTGGGATTCCTCCTCATCACTTTCTGAGGGACTCATGCCATACTCCATCTCAGGCATTTGCTGGCTCCTTTTCCTGGGTGTTTTATGGTTGTTTTTTTTTTTTTTTTTTTTTTTTTTGATACTGATCAAAACT
>VZRH01000840.1:1544051-1560162 GCA_013397555.1 Urocynchramus pylzowi
GAGCGCGGCCGTGGGAGAGCGTGGGCCCCGGGTTGCGGGGGCTGTGCGGTCGCTCGGGAGCTGTGCGGGTCCGGCGGGGCCCGGGGGCTCGGTCAGCGGCCCTGGGGGGCCGCGGCGGCGGTGGCATGGAGCAGGCAGCGCCCAAGAGGTAAAGACCCTCCCCGGCGGCCCCTTCCGCGCCCGGGAGCGGTGGCACAGCCAGGGTGAGGCCTCGGTGCCGGGGTCTGTGAGGGGGCAGTGGGACGGGGACGGCGCTGAGCCTTGCTTAGAGGCCGGAGGGCTCCGTCACGTGGGGAAGGGTCTTCTGTACGCTGGCTGCCCCGAAATACACCCTCCAGTAAATGCCCCGGCGGAAACAAACCCTTGGGGGCTGCTTGAGTTAACTACGTTTTCGGTGTAAAGTGAGGGAAACTTGGTCGCGGAGCAGAGTCCCCTCTGCCCTGAGGGTCTCTCACCCGATGGTTCAGGTGTGTGGCAGGAGCACACATGAGAAGTTCTCTTTTCACGTTGGAAAGTGTCCTTGTGCTCTGCTGCTGGAGGGATGGATGCTTGTGGGGGTGGGCGTTGCATAGTTGCAATTGCAAATCAGGGAGTGGGAAGAGGCAAAACCCAGGAATATTCCCACAGTAGATGTATTATCTCAAACATATAGGCTATCAGGTTATATTAATTTCTGTGCACGTTTTTAAAAATAATTTATCATTCGACTTCTTAGTGCATAAAATAATTTTGCTTTGTGTTAAATTTAAGTTTAATCATATATTTCAACTGGAAGAAGATATAGTTGTACAATGCACAGACTGTAGTGATGTGGTGTGCAGAATGTAGTTATATGGTTTACATATATATTTACTGTCTTTGAGATCTGATTTTACTTTTGCTTCCTGAAAATGAAAAATCTAGGGACTTCACAATATAAATTTGTGATTAAGGATATTAGATAAGTTTTAGCGTTCGTCTTTAAAACCTGTACGTTCCCCATATAGAAAAAAATCTTTAAAAGCAGCTTCCTGTAGGATGATGGGACTTGAGAAGAACATAGTCTTAAACATCTGATGACTTCTCCAATAACACATCAAGTGACAGTACCTACTGTGGAAAACTTTGAAAAAGGGTTGGTTTGTGGTTGCTATCTAGGGTGGTTTTAGCAGGCAGTGGGGTAAGGAGGGACAGTCCTACACTGTACTGTCAGGCTGGCAGTGCTGCAGATCTGAAATGAAGGAAGTAGGACAGGCACCAGCAAAAATTTAGGAAAATAAATGGAAATGTCTGAGGAGTAATCAGTGTCACCAGCAGCAGTGGAAGCCTTTGGGGACTGGTGGTATTACAGGACTGAGAATCAAACTGTGAAGTTAGCATAACCTGCCAGATGTTTTGGGGAAGATGTGGCATTTGCTGTAACTTAATTGCCTAGCTGGAGGTGTGTGTCTGCCTAACTGACACTAAGAGGTGTTTAAATCTTTGGATTAGGTCAGAAAGAACTGGATGTGGGAATGTATAAACTCTGGCATGTTTTTATATTCCACATGGGTTTCGAAGCTTATTTCTGGAAATTTGTGATGAGAACTCAGATTTGTTTCTTTAGTGGAAGGGAAAATTTGAACTCAGATTTTTGTAAGATATTAACTCAGGTTATTTTTTAATTTTTGAAGCAAATTTTTCATGGCTGTACATAATATCTCCTTTATTGGTAGTTTTGTACAGTTTCCCAATTGTTGGTATTCTCAACTATTCTAGGCCACCCCCTTTTTCTGCAAGTCCAGAAGAAATGCAGAGGTTTTTTTGTGGGCTGAGTTTTTGGTGCTGTCCTTGGATGCAGTAGTGGTGTGAAATGGACCACGTTTACTTGGCAAAACAGATGTGAACACCAGAATTCTTTACTGCACTGCAACAGTAACACAAAACTTTTAAGGAAGAGTCTTTTCCAGAATACTTTTTACTTTAGAAATAATTTAGAGTAGATGTTCTGATTTTATGCTGAACAATTAGTGCAGTAGTTGTCACAGTGTTTTCTTGCATCTGAATCTCTAACTGTACTTTAGATGTGCTTTATAGTTTTTTCTTTCATTGGAAAGGAGATTTCCTCTTGAAATAGTTACAAAATTTGTCTCTTAATTTTCCTTTGTTGTTATTGTTTTGTTTTTCTGTATCCTTGGCAAGCTCACGTGTGAGGATGCAGGTTGCGTACAAGGGAAAAACAAAGTAGCTATTGACAGAATTTTCTCAAGTACATAGTTTTTAATCTTGCCCATCTCCTGCATGCTGCTGCCAAATGAAAGGCTGCTTAACAAGCATGGGAAGCGTTATTGAAGGTTTTCCAGTCCTTTCTTTAAACTTGAGTTTAATGTTCACTGAAAACCACAACTTTTCAGGTTTTGTGGGAAGAGGAAGAACTTGTTCTTAGAATATGAACTGTTTGTGAAAAAAGTGGTTTTTAATGTTTGTGTCAGTGGACATGTTGGCAATTGTCAAGCTCCTCCTGAAAATGATGGGACAAAAATGTTTGGGCTTTATTGGCAGAACCTAAATGCTCACACAGCATGATGTGTGAACTGTCTTACTCTTGCTTCTACTTCTGTGAGTGCTGTGAAGCAGAGCAAATGTCTCAAGGCTTCCACGTACCACCTCTACTTCAGATGACTGCAGTGATTGCTCCTACTACCTTCTCTTTTAATAGAGCAGTATAATTGATCCCAGCCATTCTTTTTAAATGTTTCAATGTGCTAGTTCTTCTGCACAATAAACCACATGTATTCATGTTTCTTGGAGCGGCTGTCCAGTTTTTTGTAACTCATGACAGTAATTGATGGCTTTCTGTTCTTTATTCTAGGTTTATTTTTAGTTTTGAACTTTCAGGGATTTTTCTATCCCTAACTCTGTAGCATATCATCAATTTATTTTAAGGTACTATAGTCATACTTTTTTTCCCCCCTTTCATTTTTGGGGAGGAAATCTCTTGGTCTTTCATGTTGCAGTTCACATTTTTCTTTATGATGGGATTGAGTGCCTCTTAGGTTTTCCTTTTCTAGAGTTTTGCTGATGTACTCAATGGCAAATAAGATTCTGGTCAGACTAGGAATTATTGTTTTCTTGTATGAACTGGATTTATAAAAGTATAATTATTTGCTAGGATGTATTTTCCTTGTTAAGAGACTAGGTGTTAATTCTTGGAACAAGAATTTTCACAGGTCTTTCCCAGAGGTGTAGTTTGGTTAGTCCTTCTGATTTAAGGAACAGCTTCCCTTCTGGAAGACCTCTAAAATAGCTCATAATCACTACCTGATAGTTCAGAGTATAGAGAATAAAAGTAACCCAGACTTTTATTAAGTCAGAAAGTTATTAAGTAACTTTCTGTCCAGGTTTTATACTCAAATTCTCTGCATCTCGCATCTCCTTTGTAATTTCTCATATATAGAGATATATACACACACACGTGGCACTTGCATCCTTTGGCCAGAGTAAAGCAGTGCCTGGATTTACTGTTTTATTTGTTGTGTTCTGAATCCTTGTGTTAAGAAAGTATGAGGGAGAAAGAATGTGTCTCCTTCCTCTCTCCCTCATTCTATCCTTCACTCCTATTGTTCTTGTACCCTTTGTCTCTTCATTTTTACCTCCTGCCCCCTCTTCACCTTGCCCCCTTCCCCTCGCCATTAAGAGCTGAT
Organism: Urocynchramus pylzowi; assembly: GCA_013397555.1. Taxonomy (NCBI): domain Eukaryota; kingdom Metazoa; phylum Chordata; class Aves; order Passeriformes; family Fringillidae; genus Urocynchramus; species Urocynchramus pylzowi. The sequence continues at coordinate 1,547,714 of VZRH01000840.1, forward strand.
ACTGAAGTCTTAGATGTGTTTCTCTGTCCCAAGATTGTTGCTTGCTTTTAACCACCAAGACACTATTTCTGGTCTCTTCTTGTGTTCTGTTTGGTGCTTTGCAGCCAGTTACAGCAGTCACCACCTTCATCCTTGTTTCTCATAGAGTTTTCATAAATGCTGTCTTCACTGCAGCCCCTCAGGGTATACCGTGTGGTGTTCTGCAGTTCAAGAGCTGAATATTCTATTTAAACATCCAGAAACAGAAATCATTAGAATGTCTGAGCCATTAGGACTTTTCTATGGTTCAAAGAACTGTGGTGTTGTTACTATCACTTGAACACCAGCCCCAGCATCTGTACTGTTACAGTGCTTGTGAAGGAGTGGGAGGTGCTTTGAGCAGGGTATTTGGTGGTGACGTTCCTGAGGCAGCCTTTCTCACTGAAATAGGTTTTGTATTAAGCTGCCTTAGTGTTAAGTGTGATTTTGTCTCATAACATGTTTGTCAGAGCTGGATAATATGAAAATAATTTTAAAACTACAGAATGCTTATTTTTTTAATCTTCTGGTTGCTTCTCATGTGCTCCAGATAATGTTGACAATGATGTTGGTTTTGATCAGTTTATGGCTGTTTGTGATTGTTTCACTAACTCTTCTCAAGCACTCACAGTGCCTTGGCATTAATGGTGCTGTTGGAACCCTTTTGGTATGGATTTTTTTGTTTTATCTTCTTTCTCATTTTAGCAGGCATCACTTTTTCAATGAGCAGGTGGGAGTGTTCTCTTTGTGGGCATCTCCAATCAGGGGTACTGTATGCTTTCTCTTTTCTTGTTACTAAAAAGTTCAGTCCCTCTGCTTTTCTGTTCAGTACATGTTTTGTTACACAGCTCTTTGACTGAGAGACTCAGCTAAAGGTTATGCTTTTTATTTTTCAGGGCTCTGCTTATATTATAAACATACTGTTTATAATATAAGGGTTTTTTGGTGGCATGGGGTTTTTTGGTGGCAAGAAGGGGATGATGGCAGCAACTTATTCTTGAACGCAGTCTTTAAGGCTGCATATAATCTGTTCAGAGACGAAAAAATTTTGGAACAAAGAAGTAAAATGAATGATTTATAACTTTAATACCTACTAGCAAAATATATTTTCCTCTTTGATTTGTCTCAACATATGCTTTTTCAGTAATGAAATATGTGCTTCTCTGCAAGGTATAATTTCTGTCTTTCTGCTTTCTAGTGTCTAATCAGCAGAGAGTGGAAAAGAAAACAGAGTTTTGTTCTTGTAGGGCAATTTGGCAGACATTATTTAGCTGTTTTTCTCCATGTTGGTGACTTGTGCCTTTCCTTTGCTGTGAAGATTTTTGTTTTCCCTAAACGCACAGACTTTCCAGCTTCTTGACTGTTGCTGTAGCAAACTGCATGGTCTTTATTGTAGTTAATACACATTTCCTTACTGATTGTGGATGCTTTTTGTATTCATGTAATTGCTACATCTGTGAAGTTCTTTGATGTATAAATGTTCTTCTCGCCTTGCTTCCCTTGTTTAACACCAATCCATATGACTCCTGTGCTTTTGCAATTATTTAAATCCTTTGCTTTTACTTAGATGGTTGGCAATTACAAATCTATTTTGACTCATGAGTTTCCTCATTGGTCAGTCACTTTAATTTTTATTGATTTTGTATATCACAGAATTGCATCTCCTAATATGAAGGGTTTCTTTTTTTTTTCTGATCACTGTTTTTCAACTATTAAGATTTGTCAATCTTTTCTATAAACACCCTCCTTTCTTCCCCTATTTATTTCTAGAAAGTGTTGTGTGTTGTGGGATAACTTAACTTTGTGTAAATTCTCAATGATCTGTTGTTCTTCAGAGTTTCCTTTTTTTTTTATTCCCCTTTTCCTCCTCCTGCATTGACTATATTTAACGCTACAGCACCAGCTGTTCTTCACCTCATCTTCTACTTTATTAGTACCCTTGGCTGTCATGCAGAGTCAGCTTGTTACTTCAGTGTTGCAGCAGAATTCCCTGTAACTTTGGGGTGAAGGATTACGGTGTTGCAGGTGCTGGTCCCTGCTGCAGTGTGTGTGTGGGGTTGTATTTTCCCGGGCTGTGTTCACTGTTAGCTCTAGTGCAAGCTTGCAGCCGAGTTGTATTTTGAGATTTGCCAGGAGTCTGAGGGCCTGCATAGCTGGGAATGCTAGGGACCAGGGAAAGGCTGGCACTGCTTGTAAGGGACAACAAATGGTGGTAAAAGGGGTTTGAAAGTGCTGGAAGGAATCATAGGGTGTTACTGAGTGAATTGAGACTGTGTGAGAGAGAACTGAGGGCAGAAATGGTGATGTTATGTTATTGTATTTGTGGGTGCTCTCAGGTCAGGGAGGAATGATGAGTCTGACTCCATGTTCTTAGAAGGCTAATTTGTTATTTGATAATACTGTATTATATTAAAGAATACTATACTAAACTAAAGAATACAGAAGAGATACTTACTGAATGTTAAAGAGATACTACTGAAAAAAGTCACTACTTGTGACTCTTTGCAGAGTCCTGACACAGATTGGCACCAATTGGCCAATGAGTTAAAACATCTCACACCAGAATCCAATCAGGCAACCACCTTCAGGTAAACAATCTTCCATGGTACATTCCACTTGTGCACAAACACAGGAGAAGTAAATGAAATAAGAATTGTTTTCCTTTTTTCTCTGGGTCCTCTTGTCTCCTCAGCTTCCCAGGAGAAAACTCCTGAGGAAGAATCATGCCCAGAGAATGTGGATGCCACATTATGTAATTAGAGATTTCATTGCATCCTGTCCCTATGTGCATTTACAAAGATGCAAGAGAAGCTGCCCCAACAGCTCTTACAGTACTCAGCTTTTGGAATTTCAGTCTTCTGCTGCTACCTGGAAGTGCTACCATATGCTCCCGGAATCATCTTGACTTCAGAATTCTGCTTTTAATGATGTCCTTCACTGCCTGATGAGGGGTGCAATTTATAAACTGAGTACTTCATGTGAGTGAAGGATTGCTTTATGAATAGAGAACAGTGTGGCATCCTCTAAGCAGTAAGGGGCATGTATTTGCATGCTGACAGTTTTTTGAGGGAAGGTAAACTTTCCTGTATTCTTTGTCTGTTTCTATGTCATCAAAGGAAGTAGTTTGAAGAGTGAATTGGTCCCATGCTGCTTTGAATTGAGCAAACATTAATGGGAAAGTGATAATGACAAAAACTGTCATAACTTTATTCATCTTATTTGATAGTTGATTAAGATTTTGTTGCTGTTACACATTAAGTATTTTATTTTCATTGGAATCTATTTTTCTTTGTAATAATTTATTCTATTTGCTTGTTTGTGTGAAAATTTGCATGAGTTCTTTTTCCCCCCCCAAAAATAAGTAACTTTTGTCTTTCTTTTAGCAAACTGAAAAAGCTAAGTGAAGATAGTTTAACTAAGCAGCCTGAAGAAGTCTTTGATGTTCTGGAGAAGCTTGGTGAAGGGTAGGTGCAGCTATTTACAGGGGCAATAGGATCAGAGGGAAACAATACATAAAGCATGTGTTGGAATATTCAGTTACAGAAAGAGTGACTCTAAATGCCTCTATAGACAAGTTTTACTGCTAAAGCAAATGCATGCATTAGTAGATTCCTAACTTTCCCTTACATATTTATGCATTTTTGATGTCTGTTGTTTGTTAACACAGCAAATGTACTTGCACCTGTAATGGAATTAGAAACTCTAAATCTTGACAAAAATTTCTGCAGTCTTGACAAAGCATTCTTCTGTCTTTCCTGAGGTTCTGGTAGAACTGATCTTTTTGCAGCCTGAAAAATGCTCAAACTTCTGCATGAACATATGGCTTTTGACTTTTTGTGCATAATGCAAATCAGGAGCAGTTTGCCTTGTTTTTTAAAAAAATCGTCTCTTATTTTTAGGTCATATGGTAGCGTGTTTAAAGCAATACACAAAGAATCTGGACAAGTAGTAGCAATTAAACAGGTCCCTGTGGAGTCAGATCTTCAAGAAATAATTAAAGAAATCTCTATAATGCAACAATGTGACAGGTAGGTATGACATTTCTGTTCCCTTTCTAAGCGTCTATGTGAAAATGTATTTGTACTTCTGAAAATAGCTGAAATATAAGCAGCTGCCAACATTTTCATGTAAAGTAAATTGTCCAACATAGACTTCTTAATTAAAGGAACCACTTTGTGGACCTCTTCCTCTCCTTACTTTGGATTGAAGGAAGTAGTGTACGTAACAAAAATAGTGTACAAAATAGTGTAAAATAGTATGCATAACAAAATAGTGTACATAACAAAAGCTGTTGAAAGAAGAAATACTGGCCTCTTAGAATTCTCCGTGCTTGCTTCACTTTACTTGCACTGTTAAGGCCAAAGGTTACTGCTTCCTTTAAATGTTTTGGGCTTTTTTTTTTTTTTTTTTTTGGGAATTTTTTTACAGGCTCTCTTGCTGACACCGGTTATTTCACAACGTTATCTCTGCAAGAATTTGCACCCCAGGCTGCGTGTGCNTGAGTCTACCTGTTTCAGAAGATTAATAAAGGTGTTTCTAGCAGAAGCTGAATGGCTAGCAGTTAACTTCCAGGAGAATATTCTCTTGGCTGCCTTTTTCCTGTGGGACCATCCCTTTCAAAACGTGAACAATCTTGTAAAAGTGCTGGTGGATTGTTACCTTACACTTATTCACAGATCTTATGATTGCAGGTCTCATTGAAGAGAAAGCTTTAATGTAAGGATGCAGAAATTACTTTGCTATTTCTGTTGTCTATGGAGTTTTGGGCTCTTTGAAAACAAATGTATTAGTGCCAGTCATTAGGCAAATATGAACAGTGTTTCAAAAAGATCAACTTGTCCTGATTGATAATAATACCCAGTTGTTTCTGGGAATACTGGCATAGTATAAATCTGGTAAGAGATGGTCACAAAAATCAGTGGATTTTCTTTAGAAGTAATACAGCCTTCCTCACTTCGTGACTTTATAAGGAGCAAGATCAATATATCATGCTTGTAAATGGTAGACATTTGGACTAGTTAGGAGGAGACTGACCCACCTTTCCTTCTGGAAAGGTAAATTCATTTAGTGCTAACAGTTGCTCTTAAATGAAATAGTTTTTTGATAGTGTTAACCTGTCTTTACTTGTAAAGATATCTTGTTGCAGGAAGCAACCATAGGTCCTCTCTTCTAATATCAGTTGTCTATATGAACAATGCTGCTGCCAGAAATGCTGATCCTAAAATACAGTTCCTTGCTCCAAAACAAAATGGTGTTTGATTCTACCCAATAATGTAGGTGTTCTGGTGAGAAACCACTGTCTAAAATCTCAGTGTCTCACTTCCTGACTTTGTGGCAATCGAACTGTAGCCTTCTTTGTTTAAGTTCTTGCAGAAAACCCCACCCCAAACCTTCAGTCTTTTATTTCCCTAAATAGACCATCTAATAACTTATGAAGGATGATCCTTTTTGTGTTTACCACATCTGTTTCTGCCTTTCTTTTGCAAGTGACTCCAAGGAAGCATTATGTCAAGTGACAAACTGATGAGTAGCAAAGCAATACCTTCTGTTTGTGACAAAACTATCACTTCACATGAGATGCTTCAGTATGAAAAGCATTTGCAAATCCAGCAGGCTGCAAACCAGCACTAGATTCTCTTTCATGAGAAAGTCTAGTTCTGTGCTTGAAATAAATTCATTCTTGCAAAACTGGGAAAACATGGTTGAGTTTCCATGTGATTTTGCTCTGGAGAGGAGAAAACAAGGCAGCCTTTCTGAGAAAAGAAGCATTCAAGAGAGGCCTTAGAGGAGGGAAAAACAAAGCTTTTTATCAGATGACTGATATTTGGGAAAACTGTCTGCATTTGAAGATTGTGGAAAACTTATATACATAGTAGTGCCTTTATAATTTTATTAAGTAATCATAATTTACTCTAAAAAGACATTGGTTAAGCTAAATACAGATTTAAAATATATTTGGTTGCACTTTTTCTTTAGCTGCGTCAAACAGTAGTTTTTAACAACAGGTGTGCTGTTTTTTTTTTTTTTTTTTTTTTTTCTTCTACTAAGAATTCATCTATTTATCTAACTTTTTTTTCCCTTTAGTCCTTATGTTGTCAAGTACTATGGCAGCTACTTTAAGAACACAGATCTGTGGATTGTTATGGAATATTGTGGAGCTGGCTCTGTTTCAGACATAATTAGACTGCGTAATAAAACGGTGAGTTTTTTTTTAAAATATATATAGCAGTTCATAAAATCAACTTGTGAATTAAGATTGGAAGTCAGAAAAAAAGCTGGAGTTACAATACAAGATCTTGGCTGATGCCAAGGGGCCTGTCTGTGCCTTGGTTCCTAGGAAACAAGGTCATGCAGTTGCTGGCTGTCTTTGTGCAGTCTTCCTCTGTGGAGTGGTCACCAGCAGAAGCAAATGCATTTTCAAATACAAAGATCCTGGGAATTTCTTGAAAATTCTTGCTTTGTAGAAGGCAAAACTGTGGCTTCTTACCCCTACCCCTTCTACCTTACAGTCTGTCAGTAGCTGCATAGTTTGTAAACAGGAGTAAAATTGTTTCACTCTTAGTAATTAGGGAGCATGAGAAGTAACTGGCATTACTCAAGGAACAAGAAGGGGAAGAGATGCCAACTGAGGAATGTGAGAGGGAGCCAAAATGAGGGTTGTATGGAAGTGTCTTCATGGACTTATAGCAGCAATAATATAGGGGAAGCCTGTAGGAAGCAGTTATTGTTTGTTCTAATTAAGAAACAGCTTCTCTGAAAAGTGTTTTGTTGTAGGTGTCAAGCAACCTTGAATTCCTTTGAGTCCCTTGTTTTCAGTAACGGGTTGTAACATGAGGTATTCTTTTTACCAGCAAGTACTCTGAGGTGTCGCTTCTGCTGGGCTTCACATTTTGTAAACACTCCCTGAGATGTTCCGTGCACCTCACTTGAGAGCAGAGGGGGAAAGTAAAGGAGAGAAAAGCAGAAAACAAGACATAAAAGGAAATGGAAGCATGTTTATTAGGAAGTGGAGGTGATGTTGAGACTAAAGGGAGCCCCTTTGGGAAAAGTGGCTTGTATCGGGGCTGCTGTAATGTTGAAGTGATGGGGAAAAGCCAAAACAATGTGAGAGTGCTGGAGTTCTGCAATCTTCAAAAATGGTGTTCTTGCTGTTGTATATTATCCAAGGATCAATAGCTCCAGTAAAGAGTGGCACAAGCTAGTCCAGAATTTAAAAAACCAAAACAAACCATAATCCATTTAAAACAGAACTTAGAGGAAAAGAAAAAAAGGAGGAAACTTGTTTGTGCTTTGATAGGAAATGCTTGAATTTTTATTTTAAAAAAGGTGTGCATGTGAATGTGTGTGTACTTATATAAAATCAGGCTATCTAGTTTTTCTTACATCTTTTGTAGGATATTGAAATAGTAGATATATTAAAGATTTGAGGAGAAGGGATATTGGAGTCTTGGAGCAAGTGCATACTGATGATCAGACGGACTACGTCTTCTACTGCTGTTTGTTAAGGTCGATATGATTAAATAGCAGGAATTCTATTTTAAGACACAGAATACTCAGTAAATGCATGGATACAGATGATAAAGCTTTTGTAAAGGCAAGTCATGGAGTGCATGGCTAGTAGAGTTCTGTGAAGGCTTGGTAAGGACACAATAAATGCTGGCTGATGTAAAGTTGGTTGGATGTGCTGAAATGTTTATGGACAGACGTCCACACCAGAGGATGTCTCAAGCAAATACAGCTGTAATCTGGAGTAAATGGGAAGTTCTGTCACAGGTGGGCAATTGTTTCAAATAGAAGAAAGAGGATGTTTTGGACTACTACATGGACTACTACAATTCTGTGCTATCCTGTTTCAGAAAGAGGGTAGAAATACTGGTGAGAGGGGTTGTATTCCTAGTGGTGGAAACTGGCGAAGACTTGAGAGGCTTTGTGGTACTGAGAAAATAAGCACAACTAAATGTGAAGAAATACATTTGGCTTGGTGAGGAAGGCAAAGTCTTTATATCCAGGTTCCTGAGTGCTTGAGCTTAACTTTTAGAAATAGTTGAATAAGTAAAGTGGTTGTAAGAGGTTACAGTGGTATCACGGACACAGTAGAACTATGGAAGTTAAAGAAGGTAACAAGGGTGATCAGAAGTAAAGACTACTTCTCTATAAGCAGATACCCAGATGCATTTGGATATTTGGATATTTCTGTGATGAGAAGAGGTACCTGGAGGGGGAGACATGGTGAAAGGCTTTGAAAACCAGGTGTAGCACCAAGAAAGTAAGATGTGGGTATCTTACTGTTTATTACAGAACAAGAGATCACTTGTCATAATAGATGCAAAGCAAAATTTTTTTCTTTGCATGTGATGATGATGGTCACTGTATAGTTATAGAAGTTCTTGTAGGTGCTGAGAGTTGATTTTCAAAAGGCAGCTAAATAAGACCCAGATAAAATGACTGTGCGCTCAAATGGGTAATGACTGGAGCAGGAAGTCCATGTGCTTCAGATCTCTGGGAAGGTGAAGCAGACAACTATCACAGTTTACTTGGCAGTTATTTACATTCAGGCAGGCTACCAGGCTGGACAGAATTTTCATCTTGGTGTAGAATAGGGAGTGTTCTAGTGCCTATAACAAAAATATCAGCAAAGCAAACTCCTCAATTTCTCCCTTGCTATGTTCTGTCTTGCAAATTTTGGAAGATTTAGGCAGAGGCTTTGGACGTGTTTGAATTGTCTTGCTCTTTGTGGAACAGCGGCCTGATCACTCAGACTGTGTGTGATGGGAAGCTTGTGACTGTTACTGGAATGAGGCTGCTTAAAGTACTTGAGCATTCTGTTGATGACCTTACATTTTATTTATTTATTTATTTATTCATTCATTAAATGGAAATAAGAAATGGTTTTGTAATAAGAAAATAAATATATTCACATGCAAACAAGGAGAGAGTTGTTTCATATTTTGTCAGAATATTTACTGAATCCTGTCAGACACACAGAGTTATGTATTCTGTATTGTCACCGTCGCGACAAGAAATAATGAAACTCACTCAAGGTGTTCCAGCATCCGAACAGGAACAGGAAAAGAGAACTTTATTTTTCAGACCTCAACATATATAGAATTCCAGAGGTGACAGTGGATTGGAGAATGACATTGCCACCTCTCCAACCACACTAGTCAAACTAACAGTCCATCAAAATTTTCCTCCTACAGAGAAGAATGTAAAACAATTATTATTTATATGAAAGTGTGTGAGAAACTCCATTACAAGAATGTAAACATCAGAAGGCTTAGAGAAACTCAAAAGAACAGGGTGACACTAACTTTCCTAAATTGTCAAATGAAGACTGTGGCTGGGCCAAGGAAAAGTTTATTTCCTGCTTCTTCATATTTAAGGAAAAGAAATGGAGAAAGTTGAAGTAAGAACCCTTTAGTGCAATGGCCATTATGATTATCATTTGGACTTGATCTTAAAGGTCTCTTCCAACCTAAATGATTGTAGGATCATTATTAAGTCAAGTCATAGGAAAAAGTGGATTTCTCCTCCTGTTTGGGGAGGAAATGTTAATATGTATTTGTCTTTGTTGCTTGTCTCTAAAACTAAGAATTTATTGATCATCTTCTGTTTTTGTGGTTTCCCTACTTTTTCAAAAATTGTGTTTGTCTAGAAAGTAAACAACACTGGACTTTTTTCCACTGTTCTAGTGGACCAAAACCAAGGGAAACAGAATCCAAAGTTAGGGTAATTTTTAGTGACTATTTGGAGCCTATTCATATGGAGAAGTTTTCAGCTTAGGAAGAGGAGGTCCTTGTCCAAGAGGCCTGAGCCACTAATTTGAAGTTAAATGGAGCCCAGCAATTCTGCCTGGAGTCTTCTAGTGTGCCAGACAGATGAGCAGCACTTCAGCAAATCCATGGTGCTTGTTAGCCCATCCGGGGTGTGGTGTTCATCAGTCCTGGGCAGCAAAGCTTAGATCTAGTTTTGTCTACTTTTCTCAGAGAGTGGTTTGGGAGGTACATGTATCTTATGCATTCAAACTGTGGGTTGCTGCCAAGAAGGGCAGTTCTGCTGTTGTCCTCCAACCTGACTGATGTGTTCCTCCTGCCTTTTCCATGCCTCAGATGCAGTGATTGTCTGTGGCTGCAGGGTGACCTTTGATAAGCTCAATGATATGATGGAGGAACTTCCTCTCTGTTCTGTCCTCCCCACCCCCTCATGAGCTATCTCTGGACTTATTGTGGCTGCACAGTGGCTTGATCTGATGCAAGGAATGAGCAGTGTGGAAAGGGAAGGAAGAGCATGTACGAGAGTGACTTTGTGTCAATAGATGAGATAATTACAGTGTGAAGCAACATTCACTGGCTGCTCTTAACCTAGGGGACAATATTTACACACAACCAACCTTGTCTCTCTAATGATTATTGAGGATGCATTTGCTCATCCACCGATCATGATTAACTAAGTCATTCTAATTTTGACTCTTTGGGGACCAAATTCAGCTGACTGAAACATACCAGGTAGTGGCTATGTTGTAGGTTTATCAGACAAACCTGTCTTACTTGGGTCAGTATTGTAAGTAACAAGTGTTGGAATGGATAGCTGCGCAGGGACTGTGCAGTTGGGCCCAGAGATTGTGCATTTTGTATCTAAAAGTACTTCCTTTACACACCAGTTTCAGTTAGCTATATAATGCCTCATGTACTCTTAATGATTAGCTTCTGCCATGTTTTCTTAGCTAATTACTTTTTTCCATGTGTTTAAGCACCACTAACTCAAGTGTATAGTGTATCCAAATCTCTGGATTCTCTGTTTAAATGTCCTGCTGGATTTGCTTTCTCTGTATGTTACCATGGGGATACAGGGTAAATCTTTTGTTATCTGGGCTAAAGGCATTTTGCTCATAAGGATGTTGTTTTGCAGTTTTAAGCAGTCATGTTTCTCAGTAATTTCACAGTTAAAATATTTCCAATTTGTAGGCCTTTGCTTCACTAAAGTTCATGTGATAATTGTCTGTAAATCAGCTGTCTAGGGCCTAGTACCTCTTGTACTTTTAAAGCAGCGTCTATTGCAGTGTAACTTCCTCAGTTGAGCCCACGTGGATTAATTAATACCCAGACAGTCCATACACAAAGACTGAAATTCCTTCTGCACTGGCTCACTTGCTTATCTCATCTTGGTGTCCATGGACAAGTCCATGCTGGCTGTGCTTCTGACCATGTTCTGTCAGTAGGCCTTCCAGGTAATGAATTGACTCAATGGGCTAATCAGCTGTGTTACTATTCAGAGACTGATCTTTAGGCCAGCATTCTTAAATTACTTTTCTCTGCACGTTGAGGAAAAGGAGGAAAGAACTTGATCACAAATGTCCTGGTTGCCTTATTCTGTGTTTAGCCTTACAAAGCAGGGTAGCTTATACTAGCTTCTGCAGTGCAACACTGAGATTATTCAGTGCTTGTCTAATGAAATCCTTACTATGGCTCTGAATGATTGACTGTTATATAAATGCTGGGAATTATTTTTCCTTAGTTTTTTAAAGTAGCTTTATAAGTTCCTTAAAAAATGGATTGTGCTGTCTGACTCTCAGAATGATAGACCTTTCTTTCAACCTTGCATTAAACTTTGTTTATCTGCTTGGAAGTAAGCTCATGAATATTACTTTTTTTCCCTGAGCTGAAAAATCTTTGTATGCCAGAAATAAGATGCATGTTATGTGTTGGCTAATTTTTATGAAAGAAAAGGAAGCTTGAGCTACACTGGTATTCATCCATTTCCAAAATAACTATGTATATATTACATGCAGCTACGGTTGACCAAAAGCATTCAGAAATGGGGAAGTTTCAAAACCAAGATTGGCCATGCAGTATCCTCTGGTAAATGTGCTTTGGGGTACACTAACTGTCCTCTCTTCCCCCTTTTTCTACATTGTTAGCAGATCATGCTCACTCAGTGAGGACTAGTATGCTATTAAATTGTACATCCTTTGAAGTCTTGTGTTTATTTGTAGTAAAATACTATAACAATTGCTCTGAAGACAGAATTATCTCTCCTCAAACTTTTATCTGACCTTCCTTTTCCATTAAAAGAAATACTGTTGTTAACTTGTGCCATGAACACATCTACAAGTCAGTTCTATGAAGAATGTGATTCCCGGATGATTTCTGTAGTTTCCTACAGGTGCATAAAATGTTGGAGTTAATTTTGTGGGCTGTCTTAAAACTAGGCATGTAATACCAAAATGCTCAGCATCATATAATTCACTTTCTGTTTAAAAAAGTGTACTTCTTGGAAGAAAGCTTAAAAAATACTACTTCAGTTCTAATGGCTGTATTTACTGGGTTTCACAATGTTTATATTTGCTACTGATCTCTTTGCAGTCAGGTCACTGCTAAAAGATGAGAGAGACTATGGTATGTTGAGGAGGAAATAGGATTTTCACTTTTTTT